>JAQHUG010000013.1:6872421-6889721 GCA_028555095.1 Dicrostonyx torquatus | reverse complement strand
AAAAAAAAAAAAAAAAGAAAAGTTGGCATAGTTACAGTGAAGGGTTTTATTGGATACTGAATGAAGAGATAATCGTAAATCCTTTACAATAGTATTTAATGTAATGCACCACACAGGAAAGACATTTAGAAATATTGAGTATTAATTGTTCTAATTTCTATTCCTATTATATTTCATATCTATATTATACTGTGGATTGATTATAAATGATTGAGGAACAGATGCAGTCATGGGTTTCTCAGAGTTTAAATGATTGTTTAGAAATTCAGGGTCAGTGAAGATGTTTCTCCATATTTCCCAATTTGTGCCCAAGCACTCTTCTTCAAAATTTACTTAACTTTCTTGAACAATATTTGTTACTTCTAAAATTACTATATCTAATAAAAATCTTTGTTTTTCTATGAGAAGGGTGTGTGGACTAGAGTTTTATTTTCTGGAATCAGAAAAACATAGCAGTGAAGAGGAAAATCTCTGGACCCTAAGAGACCCAGTGTACAGACACGGTCCTGTATTCTGCATAGCCTTGACCCTGTTCTTTGTTTCTTCTCTTGTCCAGCTCTCCCTTTATTGACTTTTAAGACTACATTTATTCATTTATGTGTATGTATGTGTACTAATATGGACTTAATCAGGTTAGGGGAAAACTTATGGGAGTAATTTCTCCAACATGTGGGGACAGGGATCAAACACAGGTCATCAGGTTTGGCAGCATGTACATTTACCTACTGAGTCATCTCTCCACATTTTTCAGTTCTCTTATTTGCAAATTGGCTGAAGTAATGGTACTTACATAAGATATGGAAAGGACCTTGTTCTGTGAAATGCTTAATAGAACACATGCTAAATAAACATTATCAATTATCAGTAACTATGTGAAGATCTATATATAGTAAATATTCATTTAGATTATGAATTTGACAAATGATAGTAGGTAGTAGGATAGCTGTTTGTGATAATTGTATGATTTCATAGTATTTCTTAAATGTTTCTAAGACTGAGTTTACAGTGTGTACTAAAAGTAGGCATAAACATGCTATGTACTTGCACTAAAATATTGATATGAATGGTATTCAGGGTTGGGGATTTGATTACTCAAATACTTTTTATCAAAACTAAAAAATAAGTAAAGCATATACAAAATCTTAGAGACATGGTATAAGAAAAAGGGAACAAAGGCTATAACGGAAGATGGGTACCTCTGGGTCAGGGGAGACAGAGTGAAGGAAGAGAGTGAATGAAATAGAGCAGGCTAACAAACCACATCCCCACCCCCGAGTCTTTAGAAGTTGTCTGTTGAGCGGGCTTCCTCCATCCTGAAAATGTGCACCAGGTGAAGGACATACATCACATAGGAGCTCTGCAGCACATGTTTTTTCCATACAGGCCAAGTACACAAAATAAAGATGCTCTCAGGATGGAATAGTTTCATTCCTTCTCAAGTCCACGATGCCTACAGAGGTGTGGAAAATGACTTCAGGGGTATGGATGAAAGAATACCACCAACAGAATTACAGGTAAACAAAATAGCCCCAAGGAAGGCTTGAGGAGGTTACCATACTGTGATGGTCACTTCTGTGAGTGGCAGATGAAGGGCCTTCCAGCAATACTGAACTGTGGCTGCAGTTCCAGCCACTCAGAAGTGAGATCATGGGGGGTCTGGAGTTTGAATCTAGCATGAAAAGCTTAGAGATACTGTCTCTGAAAAATGTCTCCCTCACATCCTGTGCTCCTAAAATCACCATCTCTAGATCTGTGGCCTGGAGAGTAAGTTGTGTATTGACATAGGGAGTAAGCGATTTACCCTTATGTAGGAGAATGCTTTAAAGTGTGTTCAGAAATAATGTGTCCAGAGGTTGAGTGTGATCCTTGATGTAAAATGCTTGTTGTTTAGGAGATTGCTGTGAGAAAAATGCCCATAGGATATTAATAGGTGCTAGTAACAGTGTTAAAATGGCTTCCTTAGTTGGGTAGGTTTGGAATATTCTGGCTCAGGAAATGTTAAATTGTCCTTAGAGACTTCAATATACTGCTGCACTCTGTGAGTAAACAAGAAGGTCATATTGCTAATATATTTTACAGTGGCATAAATATTTGGTGGACATCTCATGATCTTAAAATTCTATCTAACATGATGCAGAAAACCTAGCAACAGGCTGGTATTTTCGTTATCCCTTGTTACAGGCATAATCCAGAAGGACCTGATCTGAGATTATTCGTAATTTTGTCAAGTTAGTGTTTTGAACTCAGGAATTCTGAAGAATGTAGCTAATTAGGGGTGTCTATTTATTCCTCAGAGCTTCCATCTTTCTTTCTGGTAGTGTCTCCCAATAGAAATAATAAAGCTTTTGTATAATTCTCTTTTTTCTGACCAAAGGGGCATTGGGAGAAATTCAGTCAATGTGGTTTGTGAAAGCAGTAAATCTCCTTAAGAAATCTTGGCCATAAAATAAAACTGTAGAGCTATTGAAGAGGGAAAATTCAATCAGGCTGTGGCTTCTTTTGATAGGATCACATCCACCACAAGATCTGTGGGGAAGCAAGAATAAATTTCACTACGTAGTCTATCAACGAAGATAAACAAACAAACAAAGCTTGGCCCTTTACTTCAGTAACTTCTGAAAGCACAGAGGGAAGTAAGTGTGTTTTTTTTTGCTTTGTTAATCTGAGTTTAGGAGCTCATAATGTTAGAGAGGAATGGACCAGGATATTTATCACAGTGGCACAGTGTCTGTATACTGTGAATTCAGGGATTCCTGGCAATCTAATATGCTGTTTAGGAATTAATGTCTGTTGTCTGTGGACATGGTAGCCTGACCCACCTGGTCTCATCTTCTTGAAGCCTAGAGGGATGCATATATACATCCCTTAGTGGGGAGAGCATACACACTCTTACTTTCATAGAGAAATGTTTGTTGAAGACTACTGGTCATCTCCTATGTCAAGATAATTTGTTCTAAAGAAAACATTGGCGTCTAGAATTTGAGGTCTAGAGCGGTTGAGACACTTAACCATTTGCTGAGAACCAGGGCTTTAAAGTCAAACCTGCCACTTCCACACTTTGTTATCTGTACCATCCTGCTTTCTGGTACATAATGGCTTTTAAAATTGAGATTAATATCAAAGCCTATGTTTCTGCCTTGTGGTATCAATACTTCTATTTTTCTATTTTAACATAAAAAATTAAGCATATTCTTATTTCTTATGAACAGTGTAATCTAGTTTGCAAAATTCTCAATGATTACTCTGAGTATTTTTCCATGACAATGTAATTAATGAGACAAACCAAAGGGTTGATCTGTATAGAGATAGGGTATTTTGCTTGCCATGAGATGCTCTGAACATCTACAGAGAACACTCGGTGGAGATGAAGAACTGATCCATGAACGCTGCTATACAGACATCTCACTTAAAGGTGTACTAACAGCATTATGAGCAATAACAACATTTTCTTCAAAATAATATAAATAATTGAAGAGAAAGTGAGGGAATAGCCTTGAACTCATTGGCAAAGAGCAAGATTTCTGAACAGAACACTGTTAGCTCAGTCACTAAAATCAGCAATTAATACATGGGACCTCATGAAACTGAGAAGCTTTCACATGTGAAAGGACATTGTCATTCAGACCTAGAGGGAGCCTACAGAAAGGGAAATTTATTTATTTATTTTTTACCAACTACATATCCAAAAGAGGGTTAGTATGCAAAATATATAAAGAACATAAGACAAAACTAGACATCAATAAAACAAATAACCCAATTTAAAAATGGGGTACAGAAGAAGAAACTCAAATGGTGGAGAAACAGATAAAAAATGTTTACCATACTCAGTCATCCAGAAAATGCAAATCCAAACTACTTTGCGATTTCTTCTTATACCCATAAGAATGGTTAAGATCAATAAAACAAGTGACATCTCATGCTGGCAAAGATGTGAGTAAGGAGAAACTTCATCTATTACTAGTGCAACTGCAAACTTGTAGAGACACTCTAGAAATCAGTGTGTGGCAGTTCCTTGGGAAGATGGGCTCAATCTACATCAGCATCCAGCTGTATACCCCCAAAATGGGCATACACACACAAAAAGCTTCATTTTACCAAGGAAACACTTGCTCAAGTCTATTCACTGTTTCTCAATCCCTAATTGTAGGTGTTTCAACCAAGTATAACCCTAGCTAGCTATATTTATTACATACAGTTTAATAGGGAAGAATACACACAGATTTACAGTACCAGACAGTGCTCCTCCGAAGACGCCAGTAGACCCGCGATCCGCAGAGAGAGAGTTTACCACGTGAATCTGCCCTTATATACCTAATTGGGATCTGATGGGCCAACCCCTAGTAATTAGCTAATGGCTAATTAGGGGCGGAATAATTAACTAATGGCGGGGTGTGGCTATAAGCCGAATAGGCCAGGACCATTCCCCTTCATCTCCCCCTTTTGTCTAAATAAGATCAATCTAATTCTAGTATAGCTGTATACAATGGGAACAGACATCGAACATAAAATCACAAACAATAAAAATATCAATCCACTATCCTCTCCCATCTCTTAAATATAGGGAAGGCATAATCAACCCCTAAATAAAGTCCCAAAGTCTGAGGGCAAAATTTTCCGGGATAAGGGACGTTGTTCTCTAAAGCTACTTCTTGCTGTCATGGGGACGACGTTTAGTCTAGGGGATCCATATCAGCTGTCCAAGTAGAAATCATCCTGACGAATGGTATCCAAATGGGTCCTGTAGCAGTGTCGTCCACATCCCGACATATCAGTCAGAGGAAGGTGTCGCCAACGTGTCCCATCTTCTTTACCTGGAATTACAACATAGGGTAAAAGAACTCAAAGGTATTAAAATGAGGCCATCATCCGGTGCTATCATCCTCTTTCTGGAAACCTCAAAAAATTGCTGCAAAAAATTATTTTTTATTGTAAAAAATTGAAAACATTAATTACACATATCAATGAAGGTTATGATAGGCACAAAGAAAAGGAAATATGTTCTTTAAATTCAGTTTATTTTCTGTCTCATATCAACTGACTCTTGACATATGACAGAAACTTCCAGAAATTCTGGGCTGTACTCTTAATAACAGGCTTGGAATTAGATGGCTGAAGGAGCAGAAAGAGCTCCCACAGCAGATCAACTTTAAATTTGGCCAATATTGGAAGCACTCAAGCCATTGTATGCTAAGTTAATGAACAGATGAACTGTCAGGTCAGGCAAAGACATAAAGAAAATTTAGTCGGTGTGAGCTTAAAGAAAATATGCGGAAAGGCTGCATAGTGTTTCCTGCTAAGCACATATGATGCTCAGAGAAGGGAAAAATTACACAGATATTAAAAACAACAAGCCAGAGTTTCTATAGATGGAATTGTGAATGGGTGTGTCAAGGAGTCTTAGGAGAATGAAAATCTCCTAAAAGGATGTCATACAGAATAGGAACACGATATTAGGAACTATCCCAGAAGTATAGAATGTGCACTACCAAGCGTGAACATTAGCAGTGGCTGTGTTTTGGTGGTAATAATGGTGTGTCAAGGTGGACTTGTTCATTGCAGCAAGGTGACCATTCCCATGGAGAGAGTGATAGTGAGGGAAGCTGTAACTTTGTGGGACGGACATTTTATGGCTTATCACATTACCTATTCCTCGATTTAACTTCGAATGGTTTTAAAAGGTAAGCTGTGTGTATGTGAGGTATCCAAGCCCAAAGCCTTACTGTTACTGCTTCTGTTCTCTTCTCTTAGATGATATCTCTTAGAGCTCTAAATAGTTAGCTTGGATATGGCTCCTTGGCATGTAACATTTCTTGTTATTATGGTAAGAGGCAGTATGAGCTAAATGAGTTTATGGTATTGGGAATCAGAATGTCTAGATTTAAATCTTTATTATCTTGTGACTTAAGCAGAGTAGCCTTTGTTTCCACTTCTACAGAAGAGGGATTCTAAGAATGTCTGTCCCTCAGGTTGTTGTATTTATTGATTTATTTCATATTACGATTGGTCATTGCTAGTGTTTAACACATGGTAGATATTATTGAACCCATATCCTTGTCCCCAGGTGGACTGGGGACTCTGTGAGGACATGGATTCTCTTTCATTTCTGTGTATTAGAATGTAGACACCAAGTCAATATATTGCTAATAAAATGCATTGAAGAGATGTCTAGTTAGATTTTTCTTACAGAGTTTTGCTGTATTTTTCTAATCTTCTTAAAGTATTGTAAAAGTCATGTGGACGCTTCTTAGGAAATTGCTTGTGTGTCTCTTTACCCTTTTATTAATGGCCTTTGCACCTTGGCTGATGCTATCTCTTCAAGGCTTTCCCTCTGCAAAAGTGCTGTCCTTGGGGAAAAATTATATGAGAATATCTGTGTTATATGCAATTGAAGCAATAGCTCACTGTAATTAAATGTAATTGAAACCAGGTAGTGAGCGTATTGTAGTTGGAGTATAGCAGGTAGCAGCTAGGCAGTGTCTGAATACATTCCAAGCCCTGTGAGTGCCAGTGACCTCAGCATTATGGTACAAAGAGCTTTTATTTTTTTGTCATCCTGCCTTTTAAATGAGATCTAGTGTCTCTCACTGGCTAAACAGAAAATAGAGATTTTAAGAGGACAAGTCTTGAGGAATTGTCTAAATGTGGGTGCTGGGCAATTTATTCAAATTATTCCTTTTGAAAAAACTATTTTTTTACAAATAAGTAGTCCACTTTATCTATAAAATTGACCCAAGTAATGGTAGTAACTATGACATTATTCTCTTTTCCTCCCTCTGTCTCTCTCCCCCTCTCTCATATCTGTCAATTTATCAGCTCCCTATCTCTATGCATGTACACTATTTTTCTATATATGTAGATATATGTATAAATAAACATTTATGACATTTCTCTGTCTGTAGGGACTCACTTTAATGAAGTTAAATGAAGTACTACAGATGATATTAACTATGTCATCATAATCTTCAGCACACAGCAATGTCCAGTGCACACATGAATGCTATTGGGCATTCTGAGACATTGGCATGGATTATATAGATGTCAAAATTTTCAACTATTGATTTCAAAGTCTTCTTCTTACAGTGAGAATCTGGGGTACAATTATTTCTCTCTCCAAATCTGTTCTTCCGCATTCTGCCTTAAGAGCAGAGGATGATACTCTGTAACCTGTTTGCTGGCCAGGTTGATTCAGTGTTGAATTTTGCCAATAAAGGGTACTGGTAGGAGGCTGCCAGGCTGCAGGAGACAGGGACAACTGGGTGTTCCTTCACACTCTGTGTTCTCTCTAAACATCACCCCAGCAGCGCATCTTCCCCAGGTACGTAGTAGCTCTTGCCTCTCATTCTAGCTGAATTCTCTCTGTCCTCAGAGGCTCGCCTCATCATGCTCTATTAGGGACCCCACAGGGGCTGTTTCCCCTTAGCCCTGGGATAGCGGCTTTCTGAAGCACCTTTGCAGGATCCTAGAAATTTCAGAAGAGTTAATTCTATTTAAATTGTCTCAGTTTGAGCAGGTGATGTGATTTCTGTCTGCTGAGTAGATGGTGGTTCTAGGTCCAGGCTTTGTTAATGGTGTCAGATGGCTCACTAGTTGGCAAGATATCATTTGACTGATAATTTGTTAATAATAGGTCTTAGGTCCAAGGAAGTGGACTAACCTAAAGGGGCATTCCCCAGATTTGTGTCTCTCTTGGTACCAAGCAAAGAAATGATGGAATTTGTCATCGGAACAATTGTTAGAAGGCATTCTTTTTCACATAGTAGGTACTACAGGAGTGAAATCACTCTTTATTAAGCAAAGGATTGTCTTTGACGAGATCTGTTGGTTGTTTTCAGAGGTTGACAAGTTGAGTGACAACAGGAGTGTGCCAAAGTAGAGTGTGCAGAAGGAGAAGTAGATCTCCAATGGAACCTTGATCCGTTAAGGGGAACACTCTTGTTGTGGCACTCGTTGGAAAGGAAATAAAGCTGAATTACAAAATGAGCCTGGAAATTATGTGGAGAAATGAATAAAAAATAAGTACTTAAAATATCAATGCCTTTTTATTTTTTGCTCTGGAGGCTGATGTTAGAGAGGACAGCTAGCTACGTACCCTGCCAATGCCTAGCTCCTGTTTTGGCAGCACAGCTTTGAGGCAGATGGGCTGTGCTTCTGATTCCTGTGGACATTCCAGTGTGCCCAGCCTCAGGCTGGAGACAGCCAAAGCAAATGTTTGGGTTTTGCATCTTTGTGTTATTCAGTGTTAAGTCCCCAGTAGGTGGGAAATGAAAATTTTGTGGTAGCTGAAATCTGGTCAATTGCAACTTATGGTGCTGTTTGTTTGTTGTTGGGTGTTTGTTTGATCTCTCTCTCTCTCTCTCTCTCTCTCTCTCTCTCTCTGTGTGTGTGTGTGTGTGTGTGTGTGTGTGGTTTGTTTCTGTGTCTATATCTGTGTTTTGATTGGTTGGTGCTTTTTGATATATTACTTTCTGTTCTTTTTTAAAGATATATTTAATTTTATTTTAATTATGTGTGTATGTGTATCTCTCTGCTCTCTGTGGTTTGTTTGTGTGAGTGAAGGTCCCAACAGTGGGCAGAGGAAGGCATCTGATCTGCTGCTGAAATTAAGGCAATCATGACCTACCTGCTAAAAGTGCTGGGAACTAACCTTGAGTCTTCTGTAAGAGGAAGAGGTGCTCTTTAACCAATCAGCCTTTTCTCCAGCCTCTTACTTTCCTAATCTTTATATAACATGTGTATAACACATAAAATGCTGTGTATATACGTATCTATAAATTAATTATTTACATTCAGTAACATTAACTGGTGATTTTTTATTTTTGAACTGTTTGCTTCAAACATATATAATCCTTATCTACATTTTATTTTCCATCTGCTATGTGAAAGCCAGAAGACTGGGCTAAAATGGCTTTATAAAAAAAATGAGGAGAAAAAAAGTGAATTATTTGTCTTTCTTGAAACTCTGCTTTTTGTCATTGGCAAAATGTGACCACAGTAGGAGGCTTGGAGAAAGTGCTCTAAGTGAGCAATAAGTGCCTGAAATTGGGGTTTTGGATTCTACAGTTTTGCTCTTATTTCTCATTAATTCTCATTTTCCAGAGTCAGGAAAAGGCAGGCGAATGAGAGTGGAAAATTGTTTCTCTGTTTCCCAATAGTTGAACATAGAGTTAACTTGTGACCCAGCTGTTCCTCTCCCATGCATGCACCAGAATGACTGGAAGCATGCGTCTATGTTCAGCTCTGTGTAGGAGTCGCATCCACAGCACCCTTCCTGCCAAGGGGTTGTAAGAAGTGACCCAGATCCATAGATGGTGTATTATTTAGGTTTAGAAAAGCATGAAATGTTGTTGATTATTCAAAGCAGTAGATCTCGTGGAAGAAAATATGCACAAAATTCGGCATGATTCCAGTTATAAAAATGTCCAGAATAGGTGACTCCACAGAGAACGTGTATTGACGTTAGATGGCTGATTTCTGGGGCTGCTGCTGGGTAAAACAGTGATTGGCTGCTAAAGTGGAAGGAGCTCCTGAAGGGGTGGTAACATCTTCCTGATATCGGCTTTATGCAAATAGTATCTGCCAGTATACTAAAAGTCACTGGTTTGCACTTTTTTAAAACGGTGAATTTTAGTCTATGCAAATTCTCTTATTTTATTTAAAATTTAAAGATGCAGTTGATAACACTTAGTATTTAGCCTTGAAGGGGATAATTGGTATTCAAACATTGTTTGGGTTCTATATCCTTTTCAAAGGAACATAAATTTATTTAATTCAAAAGCAATGTTTTGACTAGGCCCAGGTGCTCAAAATCTAACCTGCAATATGGTTTTAAAACATGAAAATAATAGAGATTTGCATTGGTTAAGCATGGCTGTTGTATGGTTTTGTAATTACATCCTCTTCCCCAGGTCCTAGACCTCTTTGCACAGACTGGAGGGTCACTTTTGCTGGGGAAAACGGAACAACTGTAGGGTTGCCCATTCAATTAATAGCTACTCCTATAATGTAAAACAAAATTTAGGATTCTATTTGTGTCAAGGACTCAGTAACAGCCATAAAAATAGACAAGATAACCATCTACAACCACAAAATAGCAAGGGTGTACTTTAGAGCTGGAGAATGTATCGGCCGTGGGCTTGCTATGTTTTGAGAGTAATTGCGTGGCAAGTGGTAGTGTTGCCATTTCTCCTTAACTAGTTTTTAAAGTTGGAAACAACTCATGGGATTTATGTTCAGACAAGTTCTTTGGTGGAACTAACACATTCCAAATACTAGTAATTCACTGTTCAGAAAATTACTAGACATAGTAGTACCACACTGTGTCCCATACCAGACCTACCAGGTATGGACTATTGTTCCTCTAGGTTACCATTCACTGACCCAACAAATCCAAACAAGAACTGTGCCTTCTATTTTGCACATTCCTAGGTTGTTTGAGTTGCCCAATTTCTTCCATTCTTAGGCAAGGCAAGATTCTGCTGCAGAAAGTCAAACTACAGCCACAGAAAACATGTTTTCATCAGGAAGCCGATGAGTTAACACGTGTCAGTTCTTCTTTTCCCCCACTGAGATGGTTGAGAACACTCTATTTATTCTCCCTTTATATATATATATATATATATATATATATATATATATATATATCTTAGACTTTTTTTTTTAGAAGACCCATTCCTATTTTAAATTTCTTCCCTAGAAAGATTTTTAACAAAACCTCTAAAAAGCCATAATAGGAGTGATTGAATTATTGCAACATACCAAACATTTGAAATTTTTGCTGTATGGGTCAAGACGTACTCAGGATTCACTAAATGGCTCTTGATGGTTGCACTTCATTCCTTTTTAGCCTTGGGTCTCCAGGGTCTAGTGCAATATATTCAGCTGTGGAGCCTTGGAGCAGATGGCTGGCTTTTCACTTTCAGACAGACGTTATCTTTGAAAAGGAATACTAAAGATACTAAGTAATACTTCCAGATTTTCCTTTCAGTTTGCATAACACATTCACATTTCTCTCAAAAACATTTTTTATTTGGTAAAGAAACTGGAGGATAATGAACGTGGCTACAGCTCACTGGGTAGTTTTCTGCCTGGAGGGATTTGAGGCTCTTGAATTGCAGCAGAGCCGGGGACTCCAGAATGCTGGATGGAAACTACTTCATGACTAACTGACAGTTTAGAATACTCTTGGTGTCAGGGACTTGAGAAATGGGCTTGAGATCACAAAACTCTCCTCACTCCAGAGCAAAGGAACAAAGGAAGTTATCTAAACTGACTTGCTACAATCTTAAGATTTGAAAAAAAATGTCAAAAGCCACTAAGAATTAGAGTTCTTACTTCTCTTAAAAATTTAGCCCCTGAATAGAAACGGAAACCTTATTTGGTGAAAATCGAAAAAGATGTTTACATTTTTTATATGATTGTTTCCTTTGTGTGTGTGTGTGTGTGTGTGTGTGTGTGTGTAATACGTGTTCATGTATGTGTGTTGGTCTATGCATTGGTCCAATGATGGAAGAAGCTGTTGCTTGTTGGTTCCCAGCCGCCTGGCTAGCTTAGACCCAAAATAATCACACAGAAACTATATTAATTAAATCACTGCTTGGCCCATTAGCTCTAACTTCTTATTGGCTAACTCTTACATATTAATTTAACACATTTCTGTTAATCTGTGTATCGTCACATGGCTGTGGCTTACGGCATCTGTCTCTGGTGGGGCTACATGAAGACTCTCTGATTCCGCCTCTCTTTCTTCCAGCATTCAGACCAGTCCTCCCCGCCTAGCTCTGCTCTGCCCTGCCCTGCTCTGCTATAGGCTCAAAGAAGTTCTTTATTAATTAACTAATCATATTCACAGAATATATAGGGGAATCCCACATCAATCCAGAACTACCTGTCATGTGAGCTATATCATGTTTATTATCCTCAGTTCACATTCTACAACAATGTGGTGGTCAGAAGGCACCCTTGAGTGTTACTCATTGTCTTCTACCTTGCTTGAGATAGGGTCCGTATTTGCCAATGCATATGCCAGGCTAGCTGCCTCACATCTTTTGGTTTCTAAAATTCAACTGTTTGGGTTTGAGTTCTATCTGTTGCATTACTAAGCCGGAAGCCCTTAAGCATCAGGTTTTGATTTCAACCAATATTAAAGGAAGAATATTAATCAATACCATTCTGGCACTGAATGAAATCCTAAGAAGTGCTGAAATACACACCGAATGTTGACAATGACTCTCTGTAATGTGTCCTTGGCCACATTCATGTGACAATGTCGGAGCATACACTGAAGAATGGTTTGTGGGAACTCTCCTCGGATCTGAGAGGTAACCAGGGACAGAACACTCATTGAAATTACAGGCAAATCTCCTATAATAAAAATCTATCCTCTGTCAGTATGGAGGTGGTGTCCTTAGGCAAGAACCATGGGGTTCAGTTTTAGTTTTTTCTTCTGTAAAATGGCAAGCACATTGTTTGACCCACTGAGGGTGTTGCGCAAATGGGGCCCATTGGGATAAAAGCCATTTGTAAGAGTAACATTATAAAAACACTACTGCCTTTTGTTTGAGCCACCATTGAAGTGAGTAATAAAATCTGCAGACAGAGCTTAGAGATGGCATAAGAGCAGAAAGTACCAGCGCCCCTCTAAAACAGGTTGCTATGAGCAGAAGAAGAGAAAACTATTGGTGTTTGCTGAAGTTTGGTGGGACTATGAAAGTCAATCCACCTCTGGATAGGTTTTCAATAGGCACAACTTTAGAGGATTAGGTATGAATCAAATTCCAACATAGCTAGGAACTGGATGGTAGTTGACCTGGAGGGAAAGTTTAGAGAACAGTTTCTGAGAGTCCATTCTTTCTCTAGGTTCTCTTTCCTTAGTAACTTGTTGCTTTCACTGTTTTCTTAATCTAGGGAAAGTACATTTTTAACAGGCTAACAAAACATTTAGAATTAATTAAAGCAAATGTGTTGACTGATTACAATGGGTAGGACAAATAAAGTTAAATCATTTCCCAATATCCCTCCCAGAGTAGAGTTTAGCTTTCTCAAGTGACAGGATCCAGCTGCTGGTACCATAGTCAATCTTTTTTTCTATTCTTAGCTAATTGTTTGAATGTTAAAACAGAAATGGTTTTAACTCCACAGGAAGGGGGAGATTTAAAGCCATTGTTTTCTGTTTAAGTGTATTTTAAACATTTGTGAACATGAATTCTTAGAAGAGGAATGGGGGATGGGTAATGGTATCAGTCATGAAACCAGTGGGTGCAGATGCCTTTCAAGCCGGAGTTTCTCAAGTGTTGAACTCCAATGAATATTTTAGGCATGATATTTTTATTTCTCTCTCCATTCTATATTCATTTTAACTACCTTAAAATTTACCCAGACTTCATTTCAACCCGAGAGTTACTGTCATGAACTTGTAGAAAATGCCAGTGAGTTTCCTTTTATAGTCGGGAATGTTAAGAGTGGAAAAGTTACAAATTCATTGAGCTTTTGAACTTTAGTGTGATAATAGATATAAAATGTTGTCTATACACACATGCCCTGACACAAACTACAAACTAGTAAACATATAAAGCTGTCATTTTTAATAATTAATACAAAAATAAAAGCACAAATACTCAAGCATGCTCTATGCTCATATGCTTATTATGATGACCATGAAGAACCATAATATTTTAAATTGCCTTTCAAATAATCAAAAGGGCATTAAATCATCTTAAACATCTTTTAGTGTCATATACCATAGTATTTGAGAATTGATTTTTCTGGATATGGTACACATGACTTCTTTTTATTACCTAGATTTGGAAAACCTGCTAGCTTTTAAGTGGTTTTATGTGATTTGTTCTGCAGAATTTTGACATCAAGGTATGAGACTAAAACTATCTTGTCTCAGAAAAATAATAATATAGAAGTGCTTGCAATCCTTATTTTCTGAAAAAGCTTCTCTAAGACATATGTGCAGTGAAAAGATTTATTTATTTTTAAAAATAGGAGACCAGAGAATCAAATAGGAAAGAAAAAGAAATCATTTACTTCCATGAATGAAAATGAGAAGTAGCTCACTTTTAAATTCACTTTTTTACATATTCATTGTTACCTTGGCATTTGTTATAAATCAATTACTGATTTGCATATGTGTATGTGTGTACAACTATGCATGATTACAGACACACATGCATATTCCTTATGCTAGCTGGCTTTTCTTTGCCCAGAAGTTATTCTTCCAGTAATACCCTCATTTAAATAAAATGATCTTATGTGTGGGTGGTGTTCCTGTGTGTGAGTGTGTACATTTGCGCAGGCGCATGGAGGCTCAAAGCAGGTATCCGGTGTCCTGTTCTAATATAATCTGTTTATTCCTTTGAGCCAGGGTCTCTTACAGAACCGGAAGCTGACGTGTTGTCTTGGGATGTTGGTTGGCAGCCACCAAGCCCCAACTATCATCTAATCTCCCTCTCTTTGGTGCTAGACTTGTAGGCACGTACAGGACTATGGTAGACTTTCATGGGGGTGTTGGGATCTGATCTCCCAACTCTAGTATGATACATGAGCCATGGAAAGGTCAGCTACATTGAATGTCTGATTATTTGACTTTGTTGGACATAGTTATTACCAGGTCATGTGAGACAAACATTGTAGGTGCTTTCCCCATGGTGCAGATAACTTTGAGGGAAAAAAAAAAAAACCCAAGAACAAAACACTAACCAGTGCCACTATACAACAAAACAACAAAGCAAAACTTTATGTCTAGCTACATCTCTACCACCAAATTAGCATGTCAGCATAGAATATCTGTGACTTTGTCGAGTTATTAGAAAAAAAAGTGATTTCAGTGGAAGGAGGAAGAAAAACTTAAATGCATAGCAAAAGTCCAGGTGCTCTGCTAATCGGCCACAATGGAAAGGTCCATACTCTTTTGTAGCAAAATCCCCTCGAGATGCTATGGCTCTGAAAGCATGAACTCAGACCCCAGCTAGGTTGTATTGATTATGTTGAGCTATACCAGTTAGGTTATCAATAGCTTGATTTTCATGTGGTTTTTAAAAACTGTATATCCAGTTTTTCAGAAATGTTTTGATCTAAATATAATTTAACAAGCATAATTTTCACCCAACCTCATTCATATACTCAGTTGTAGTTGATGTAATAAAAAAACACTAAAGAAGCATGGGTAAATTTTATAATATTGATATTAATAAAAAATATGCTTAGTTAAAAGTAATGACTTTTTATTTTTCCATTGACTTTAGAAAAAGTTATATTTAATGTTCCTTCCTCTTATAATAAAATAGTGCTGTCAATGTTAGGTCTCTTAGGTTAGGTAAATCACTACATATTAAAATATAAGCATGTTGCTTGCTAGTCATTTGGATTTGGATAGGTGACCTCTTTGTGTTCTACTTAGCTTGAACTGTCAAGTTGACCCAAGCTAGAATCATCTGAGAATCTGATGATTACTGTTTATTTGGCATCAACTTGATACAAACTAGGATCATCTGAGAAGAGAGAACCCCACTAGAGAAAATGCACCCATAAGTCTGTGGTGCATTTTGTTGATTAATGATCAATGTGGACACTGTTGGTGGTGCCACCCATTGGCAGGTTGCAGCGTTTTGTATAAGGAAACAGGCTAAGCAAACCACTGAGAGCAAGCAAGGAAGCAGTGTTCCTCCATGACCTCTGTTATGGTTCCTGCTTCCAGTTTCCTGCCCTGACTTTCTAGGTGACATACTGAGACCCTGATTTGTAAGCCAAATAACCGTCTTTTCCTTACAAGGGGCTTTTGGCCCAAAGGTTGTACTACAGTAACAAATGAAGCTAAAACACTGTGCCTCATCTAAATGTGAATCATTTGATGCTTAGTCTTGGTTGTCATCTGGGTCAGGAACCAAGTAAAATACGGAGGATCAAAAGTTAAGTTAAAGTGCTGCCTGGGCTGCACCTTTGATTCCCATATCTGATCAAGACGACATGCAGGAATGCTGACACATTAAAGGGTTTGTGTGAGGATTCATTAACTTAAATACCTGGTACAGGGTACAACTTGCAGTCCAGCTGAGTACGGATCTGATCATCCACTCAGATCAGCATCTGATATTTGCTTCATTTAGGTTAATCTTTGAAGTGTGCTGTTAGGTATGTCTCTATTACAATGACTTCTTTAATACAGTCAGTGCATTTACAGTTTTAATGCTTCGTTGATGTATCTGTTATACCTTAGTTATTTTCAAAAATAAAGTTGGGACACTTAAATAGATATGAAATAAACTAGAAGTTATGTGACCGATATATAGCAAGTAAGTAATTAAATGGGCAAAAGAGTCATTTTACCGGGATCTATGTTGAGAAAAGCCCTGAATTTGTTTCGATCAGTAAAATACAAAAGGAACATAAAATACAAGGAATTATACAGGTTTACTTTTTTAAGGAGCTTGTTGATTTTTGAGCATATTTTTCTCTTGCACTGGCATCTAAAAGAGATGTCTTGCCATTGCACAAGTCTGACAAAATCCCTAAGAGATAATGTCTTCATTTACAACTTTACTAAAAATATTAGAAAGTGGAAGTTTCTAAATTTTACCATGAGGTGGGTTCTTTCCACTAGTTCTTATAAACTGGAAAAAATTTTAATTGGATGGATACTGATTTTTTTTTCACAAGATTATTCATTTTAATTGTTACTTTTACAAGTACTGATTATGGTCGTTTTTAAACAAATGATCATTTCTTTTGTCCTTTGATCTTTTCTTTGAGTATGCTCTTTTCTAAGATAGATTGGTAATATTAGAATACCTTGCAGACAGTTTGAACTGGTTCATCTTTATGTCTAATTTTCTTTAAAGCTGTCTTTCGTTTTTCTTGATGGAATACCTCACTGGAACAGCTCTTACGCTTGTCAAGCAAAATTACTGTTATTTTTTACTCATAGATGTATCTGGCTAGAGTGGAGGCAGAAGACAAGTCTCCTTGATTTAACTTAGAGCAAAGGGCTATTTGGAAATGTGGAGACCCGCATAACTGCATTTATTAAGAAGATTGAAGGTATTGGCTTAGATGTGGATGATTTTATACAAATACTGAAAACTTGATTTGTAATCTATTTATTTTTTTCTTTTTATTTATTTATTTTTTATTGTTAAAAGCAAAATTTACATTTACTCCACTTGTTCCCGGCCCTCCCGCTCCCCCACTACCCCACCGTCCTCCCCCTGCTTCCTTAAGATGGTGCAGGATACCCTGTCCTATGGGGAGCCCAAGGCCCTCCCCCCTCCATCTCAGGCTAAGAAGATGTGCATTTATAT
>JAQHUG010000013.1:6858783-6872181 GCA_028555095.1 Dicrostonyx torquatus | reverse complement strand
GGGTATCCTGCACCATCTTAAGGAAGCAGGGGGAGGGCGGTGGGGTAATGGGGGAGTGGGAGGGCCAGGAACAAGGGGAGTAAATGTAAATTTTTCTTTTAACAATAAAAAAAGGAAGAAAAAATTTGCATGTATGTAAATCTGTATAGCAGAACATGAGTGTGACTGTGGTTGCCAGTGGAAGTAGATGTTTTGGATCTTTCTGGAAGTAGAATTATAGGTGGTCCTCGACTTTATGGTGTAGGTGCTAGAAAATGAATTTTTTATCCTCTTCAGGAGTAATATGTGCTGTTGCCATGTCTCCCGAAACCAAAATTTGATATCTTTATTTTTAAGGCTTTTCTGGTGATATTCAAGATAGGCATCAGTCTGACTACAGGACAAGGCCAGTTCAGGCACCCTCTCCTGCACTTTCCAGGGTCCTAGCTTGGGTAAGCTCTGTGGACTCCTGGGGATCCCTCCAGAGCCAAGCCTCCTGTCAACCCCAAAATGGCTCCCTCAATTAAGATATCTCCTTTCCTGCTCCCATATCCGTCCTTTCTCCATCTCAACCATCTCACACCTCCAAGCTCTCCCCAACCCTCCCCTTCTCCCTTCTCTCTCCCCCTCTCCTCTTCCCCCCACTCCATCCATTCCCCCATGCTCCCAAATTTTGCCTGGCTATCTTGTCTGCTTCCAAATTCCAGGAGGATCTATATATGTTTTTCTTTGGGTTCTCCTTGCTATTTGGCTTCTTTAGGTAAATATCTTATTCCCTTCTCCAATAACCACCCTTCCTCCATCTCCACCCTCCCTCTCTCCCCAGCTTTCCCCAGCCCTTCCTTTCTTCCTTCTCCTTCTCCCTCTCCCCTTCCCCTACCCTCTCTCCTCTACACCCTCCCCTATCCCCAACCCATGCTTTCAACTTTTGTCCAGCGATCTTGTTTGCTTCCAATTTCTACGAAAATCTATATATGTTTTTCTTCGGGTTCAACTTGCTCTCTAGCTTCTCTAGGCTTGTGAGGTATGAGCTTAATGTCCTTTGTTTATGGCTAGAATCCACTAATGAGTGAGTACATACCATAATCATCTTTTTGGATTTGGGCTATCTCACTAAGGATAGTGTTTTCTATTTCCATCCTTTTGCATGCAAAAAGATGTCATTGATTTTTACCGCTGAGTAGTATTCTAATGTGTATATATTTCATACTTTCTTGATGCATTCTTCCATTGAGGCGCACCTAGGTTGTTTCCAGGTTCTGGCTATTACAAATAATGCTGCTTTGAACATAGTTGCACAAATGCTTTTGTAGGATGCTTGGGCACCTCTTGGGTATATTCCCAAAAGTGGTATTGCTGGATCCTGAGGTAGATTGAATCCCAATTTCCTTATAAACTGCCACACTGATTTCCAAAGTGGTTGCACAAATTTGCATTCCCACCAGCAATGGATGAGTGTTCCCCTTACTCCACATCCTCTCCAGCATAGGCTATCATTGGTGTTTTTGATTTTACCCATTCTGACAGGTGTAAGATAGTATCTCAAAGTTGTTTTGATTTGCAATTCTTTGATGGCTAAAGATTTTTTAATTTCAGTTATTCCATACCTGTTTCCATCAGCTGCTATTGGAAGCCTCTCTGATGGCAATTGGGCTGATCTATGAGTATAACAGAATTCAAAATTTGATTTCTTAATCTTAAAAATTATGATTGAAAAAACATAGCACAGGTCAATAAAGAAATTAGGAAATGGCAGTGGGTTTGGTGTTATTTCATGTAAAATGGCATTAGTTATTAGCATAATCATAATTCCAGTATTAAAAATGAGAACACTGTGAACTGTAGGCTCATGGGTGCAAGTGCCATGACAAAGAAGAGTTCTTGGCAAGGATATAGAGTGAACAGCTCCTCCATGTCACAGGGTCTTCCATCAGTCACACAGGAATTTGGAAGGCTAGGGACATTGGAAGGCTAGGAGCATGTCTGGAACATTAGGACTGACCATTATTTCCTGAGCTGAGGACAGGAAGGTCTATTGATAGTAATTTTGGGGTTTACTACATCTGAGACTTCACTAAGCACAGGGCAATAAAAGCAATGGCACAGGAACTTGCTTCACTGTAAGTTTGCCATCTCCAAAGGTTTTCCCCACCTATTCATTAATTTTAATTTCACCGGAGCCCAACTCACTACCATTATCCCACTTCTATGGAAGAGGAAAGCATGATGATTGGATGGGTTGTAAATTATTAGGAATACAATAGATAGAATGTGCAGAAGATGTATAGAATACAAATTTAAATCTTTATTGCCTTTCCCATTCTCTACATTTTAATATTCCAGTGTATGTGTGCGTGCATGTGTGTGCATGTGTGTGTGTGTGCATTTATGTGTAGTGATTTCTGGCATATTTGTTAACTACATAGGAGTTGGATGCTAGTATCAGGAAGATATGAGGACATGTGACAGTGTCTGCCAGAACCATACTTTGAACTTCTTAATTACCAACCCTTGGCATGCCATTGTAATTCACAACTGAGTTTTATGTTATTTGGTAGGTCATTAGAACATGAGTATGTTATTGAGTTTTGTAAATTACTTTAATGTGGGATTTCCATCTCTATTCTGTGTATACCATTTGTTAATAAAGAATCTGCTTGGGGCTGGAGAGATGGGTCAGTGGTTAAGAGCATTGCCTGCTCTTCCAAAGGTCCTGAGTTCAATTCGCAGCAACCACATGTAACATCTGTAATGAGGTCTGGTGCCCTCTTTTGGCCTGAAGACATACATACACACAGGGAGAATATTGTGTACATAATAAATAAATAAATATTAAAAAAAAAAGAATCTGCTTTGGGCCTATGCAGTGCAGAATAGGTCAAGGTGGGAATTCCAAGCAGATAGAGGAGGAGAGAGTAGGTGGAGTCAGGGAGAAGCCATATAGCTGCCAGAGGAGACAAATGCTGAAACTTTGCCTGGTAAGCCACAATCATGTGTGTTGATACACAGAATAATAGAAACGGATTAATTTAAGATGTAAGAGCTAGCTAGAAATATGCTTATGATATTGGCCAAACAGTATTACAATTAATATATTTTCTGTGTGTTTATTTTGGGTCTGGGCAACTGGGAAATGAATGAGAGCAGCCTCCGACTACACTTTTTTTTTGAGCATACAAAAGACATAAAATAGAATAATTGATCTATTATCTGTGTGGTAAAACATAGTCCCTCTTGGGCCAGATGTACTTCTGTGTGTTTTTTATTTTACAGAATTCTTTATTGTTTTGACTCCCAATGCTCCAAAGTCCTCTTCTTAACAAGGCTCACTGCTGAGATACCAAGCATTCCTATTTTACTGTATATATTTCTGTAGAACATTACAGTGGTGGTCCTTCCCTCTGACATTGTTAGTTCTGTTCTCAAAGCAAAGCTGAACTTCCCGTTATACTAGAATTTGTACATCTCTTCCTTGCAGTTACAAGGCAGTTTCACAGCCTTTGTTTCAACCACCGACAGTATCCCAAAGTAGCATTAAACATAGCAAAGTAATTGCTTTTGTTTTTAGGTCATTAGATAGA
Organism: Dicrostonyx torquatus; assembly: GCA_028555095.1. Lineage (NCBI taxonomy): Eukaryota > Metazoa > Chordata > Mammalia > Rodentia > Cricetidae > Dicrostonyx > Dicrostonyx torquatus. The sequence goes on along the minus strand of JAQHUG010000013.1, from coordinate 6,868,621 downwards.
ATAGAGCACATTGAAAAATTAGATTGTATGGGACACTGTAGTCATATCAAATCAGTTTTAGCAAAACTGATAGAATTTGTCATGTCTGCTGAAAGAGTGTCTTTACAATACCTGCATGGGATTTGCTTTTGGCCTCATTGTAAGAGCCAGCTCTGCGCAGGGAAGTCCCTTGCTGTGCTTATAGCTGGTCTGCATTTCAAGTGGAAGACAGCTAAACCAAGCTTTATATTCCATATTAGAAATCAGTTATATTATAAGGGGATTTTTATATAGACACACTGATCATAGAAAACAAATGCCAATCAATGAAAATATAAACAGCATATTGGTTTTCCATTATGGGATATATTATAGGGAAGAATTTTTGTCCATGATAAAAAGCCCAGATCAGTGCTATTAGCAATGCTCTTTTGCAGTTGGTAATATTTTTAGTTCTAAGAAGTTGCAACTATCCTCTATATCTCAGTACATTTGACATTAAACAGATACAAACCTAAATTCATCAAATTGTGTTAAAAGTATATTCCTAGACAACTGGGACTATCAAATCATACTCTCAACCAGTGCCTTAATATGCTGGTGTATTTGCCAGCTTGTATTTTCTGGTTGCAGTCTGCCAGACACAGTTCTACATATACTAACTAACTCATCGTGCAATATGACTAGTGTTGTTATTTCCATCTTAATGAAATGGAAACTGAAGAATAGAAGTGCTGAGAAACTTGCTTAAGAGAACACCGGTAAGTGATAGGGACGGGATTCACACTCAGGTATTCTGAGCTGGTTGATCTTACTCCCTGAAACAGAGCCTGGTGTGCCTTCTGATTCATCAAGACACAATTACAGTTAAAGCAACACCATTGTTAATGATACCCTAACACATTGTAATTTCTGAATGACAAGCATATTAACTATTTTTAATTCTCTTTTAAAATACATATTTATTCACCAAAAATTTCCATGTCTTTTTCGTGTTAAATGAAAGTTGACCTTATATCTCAGGCATGCTTTTAAAATTGGGCCATGAGATGCATTTCCACTGCAGGAAAGTTATTGCTCTTGTCACACCTGAAGACGTAATGTTTCCATTGTGGAAGCGAATTCAAGAAAAGCACTCACATAGCCCCAGTGGGCCAGTAACTGACATAGAGCAAAGTGGTTTTGAAACCCTGATCCTCCCACTGGATTGACAGGACTGTATTTAGCACCCCAGTTTAGGATGTCAAAACTAGGTCCTTTGGTGTGTTGATTTAGCAAGGTACCGACAGAGATACATCTTGTCTTATGATTGTTACATTGTAGAAGGGTGTGTGTGTTTGTGTGTATGTGTGTGTGTGTGTGCGTGTGTGTGTGTTTCCCTACCAATAGCAAGGACAAGAAGTTTCTTTTAGAGTAAGTTGCAGTGAGGAGACTATGGGTGAGAAGAGCCCTCTAAGGTGGGTCAGCTTTGAAAATAAGTGCTACAAGGAACTCAAGCATACAGTGAAATTAGTGAAGAAACAAACTATGAAATCTGCTCCTTGAGTTGACGTAAATTTGCCCATTTTGCATTGCTCCCCTAATTTAGCGAGAAGAATTAATACTGACATGTAGATTGCAATATACTGCTGCCCTCCTGCCTCAGGTAACTGTGACACTTAGAAGCTGATTGTCTATGCTGAATGTGTTGGTCAGCTTGACCCAAACTAGAGTCACGTGAGAAAAGGCATCTCAGATGAAGACTTGCTTCCATCAGATTGGGCAAAAGTATGGCTGTGAGGAGTTTTCTTGAATATTAACTCTTAGGGGCCTAGCTCACTGTGGACAGTGCTATCCCTGGGCAGAGGTTCTTAGGCTGTATAGGAAGGAAAGCTAATCAATCCATGGAAAGTGAGCCAACAGGCTGCTTTCTTCCATGGTCTCTCCTGTTTCTGCCTTGGCTTGCTTTGGTAGTGGACAAGAAGCTGTAGGCTGAAATAAACCCTTTCCTCTTCAAATTGCTTCTGATCATGGTGTTTATCACAACAAAAGCAAATGGGGACACTAGGTTTGGAATTTTCAACTTCAAAATAATTTTGGTCATAGTTCAGCATTACCTTTGTTATTACCTTTTGTTAAAAGGCAGAATCTATTGATAAAGAAGATATTACAATTCAGTTTCATTATACACTGCTGGAACTGGCTTGAGACAGAATAGGAAAAGAAAATAGGGAAGGGAATGAAGAACAATTGACGATAAAGAGACATGTATAGCAACTCTGTATCTGACTCTAGTCTAACAAAAAGAACTGCTTTGCTCCTATATGAGTCAGGCCCTTGATGAATTAGATATAAAAAAGGAAAGGCAAGCCCTTGATTTGAGATTATGACCTCTAAAAAGCAGATATAGAACACTTTATAATTATATATATGAATGTAAAATGAATATATATATTAATTTTTATCAAATTTTCTATTGGAACTAATCCTATTTATGGACTTGTGTGTCTCTGTGTATATAAGAAATATAGTTGCTGAATTTATTAATGAAGATTGCTTAGAAGGAATATTTTGTTTTTAACAATAAGCAGTTATTATAAGTAGATATTCTGTCAGAATTATTGGCTATACCTTATGTTTAAAAATAAATAATGCAGTCTTTATACTTTTCTTATATTCTCTTATGTTAGGCTGGTCACTCTTCTGTCTTCCTTGAGGTTTTAGTGATGATAATTCAAGCTGTACTTGAGGTTGAGGCTAGAGTTTGGGGAGATTAACAAGGAAAATTTTAATGTGTGGGATGGCCAGAGCTTCAGCCAGTCCTGGTCTTTGACAGAATTAACGTGCAAAATAAAGACAAACACAACTTCAGAGACCTTACTTGAGAGGGTGTTCGCTACCTGTACCTTTTTAGTGAGATGGACCTTCCCCACATTCTCAGAGGTGGGACATTAACTATAAAACTATAGAAACATCAGAAACAGAATTCTAATTTTCACTCATTCCCTGGGAGTATTTTCCATCATCAGAGAGTAAATGTTATGACTCACCGGCTAATAGTTTAATTTTAGTCCTTGTCCTTGACCGTGTCACTGGCAAATGGCCTGTTATAAAAGATAATCCTAGCTCTGCTCCAAACCTTGGAGTTAACTATCAGTGGTAATATGCTACTTATGTAACACAGGCGCACTGTTTCTTGTCCTTAAAAGTTGGTTCGTTCTACAAAAGAGTGCTTTAGTACACTAAAATATATGGCACATTCTTTGCTTTCTCAGAAATCAGCCAAAAAGCAATTAAAATAGAAACAAGGGCTTAGTGGGAAAGAACTCTTTTATATATGAAAACCGAAAGCCTATAGTTGTACTTCTGTGCTGTAAGGTGAGGCAGTGGTCATGCCCCATACTTCCCCAATGAGGCAAGAGAGCAGAGTGCAATAAACGGCTTGTTCTTTCTGGACACAGTGGTGGTGTGGAATCTCTTGAGTCCTGCCTCATTGCTGGGCTCACTGAAGTGTTGAAGCACATCCCTTCATCTAGGCTGTTTTATGAGGTCCTCTTTCATTCGTGGGCACATCTTCTATAATGTTGGCTAGAGTGTTCATCCTGATTAAAGCCCCCTGGACATCTGTTCTCTGTAACAACCAGTGTGTCTCTACAAGGAGCTCATTCTACAACTTTTACCATTCTTTTCCAGCCAAATTTTGTAAAGAAACTACTGGGTCCTGAAATTAAATGGCTTTGTTTCTCCATGGCTAGAGTGAAGATTGTTAAAAGAAAATAATCCTTCTAAGAGATTCCTCTCAAATGACTATTTTTCAGAAGAGAGAGGTTGATGCGCACTGGGTCTGAGTCAAAGCAACTCTCTTGGACAGCATCATTCTCTTTGTTTCTGTCCTGACACGGCCTGTCGCGAAGTAGGCCATTCTCTTGGCACACTGGTTTCTGCGATGTCCTGAAAGCACCTGCATTTCTGAAGCACCCACAATGTAACTCTGGGGTGTAATTAGAAATATCTATCTGTGTTCCCTTTCTGGCTTCCTAGCACCCTGTTGAACCTTTCTTATCTTTGACATAAACAACTGTTGCCTCTCCCTGGTCTCTAGAAAGCACAGAACTCTGTGCATTTATGGATGCATTCTTTCCCTTGTTCGGATCACCCTGCTGAGCATACTCCTAGGGTGCTGTTATACTCAGAACAATCTTCCCTGTTCCCATGGATGAAAATGTACTAACAGAATTGCTTTGTTCTTATTTTTACAAATATTTCTTGATAAATCATGACATTTTACTAGAGCTTTCTTTGTCACAAGTGCAGCTTTGGTTGTGAATGGGGCGCTTGAAGGTGTAATCATGGCCGTGTGATTTTGTTTTCGTTAACTGCTCCCTTACATTGTGTCTCCATCCTGTGTTTATTTAGTGAGCCATGGTGGAAGAGTCCACTATTTATTTCCTTTCACAGATTAAGCAAAGAGATAAATCCTTCAAGTCAGACAGGGACTAGGAGCTGGCACTGCGTTTGAAAACTCAGAGCTCACTCTGGCCAGCGCCTAGCATAGCTTATGCCATGCAGTTACAGTTTGGCTATTGATTGATAAATGTCCCTGGGAGCAGGGTTCTTAGCAGTTAGCCTACGCATTTCACTTTCTGCTCCTAGCCATCAAGTTAGCCTTTCTGTAACGCTCTGAATGCGCCATTTCCCCGGTTACCCTCAGCTCCCGCTTAAAATCCCTCTGATTGCACTCAGTCCAGCTATGTTCTCATCCTTTCGTCTGCAGCATGTGCCTGGCACTTTTCTACCAGGCAGGTCATGCACACATCTGATTTCTGTGCTTCAAGTCCTAATTTCTTTACCTGGCTCATTTCATGCTGTCTTCCTTTTGAAACGCTACTGCAGCAGGGAATCTTAATTGTTCATGGTCCGTGGTTGTTTTTGCTAATCGCTGAATCCTTACTCACTCTCAGAGTGAAAATATTGAAACCAAAAGTGTTCCTGTTATTGGCCACGTTTCCACTTGCATCTGAAATCTCTGAAGATTGTCACTTCGCATTATTACCGTGTGCATGACAACAGGTGACTTATTGGGCCAAAGAACCTCTTTGGAAGTTGAAAGCATTTTCACTGACATTGTTGGGACGAATCTTCATGTTGCTAACTTTCTGTGAGTCTCAAGTATTGTGACTTTCAAAGCCATAGGTCAACTCTCTTTTCTATGTATATAGTCAGTTTTTCAGAACAAGCCTTTTCTGACTCAAGGACCAGCCATGGTTTGTAAGAAATCAGCATTCACATTTGGTTCATTCTGTAGTTGATGCTCCAAGGAGTTACCTAACCTTATTATGCCTAACCTCATTTACCTGTGGCTAATGTGACTGGGAATTATAAAAATAAAAATTTGAAAAGGCTTCTGGTAATGGCCAAAGTCCACTAAAAGCTGTTCTTATTTCAATGTAATGAATCATGAGTGTGTAAAGTGGATTTCTTTGGGAGTATGCTTTCTAAAATCTCTCAGTGGGGGCTGGATATTTAGAGAGGCTAATGTATCAGAACTCTACTATTGAAAACTTCAGAGTTTAAAGAAGTGAATTTAACTTGGGTGTTATGAGTGGCTGAGTGATGATTGAGTGGATTTAAGTGAGGAAAAAGCAGTGGTTTTACCTGAAGGCTTTTAATTTACATATTGAAAATATGCTCTGTAGTCAGATGTACCATTGACTCATAGTTTGAATCCAGGAAGTAGGTGATGTTTGCTGTATACCTATTTGTAGGGAATGGTGAAGCATATGACTATAAGTGAAACTGTTAAGAGGAGGTTAGGAAGACTTCCTCTCCTTGGTATGAGTTTTTGGATTTTTTTGGGTTTTTGGGTTTTTTTTTTAACTTCAAGAAAAGAAAGGTCACTTCCTTTATTTACTGATTGTAAGCTTTTCTCCTCATTAATGCTCTGATCAGAGCCCATTTTACTAGACTATACCATAAGCCTTCCATTCCTATTATAGCAGCTGACAGGTAGCTGGAAAGGAATTCATGGGAACAAGTTAGAGGAAGACAGTAATAAGTCCTTGAGAGTCAAGGAGCGGGTGTAAGGCTTTTGTCACGCTGCTGCGTTGAGAGGATTCCATAGCCAGAATGACTGGACTTTAACTTGTGTCTTTCTCTTCATTCTCCTTGAAGAAGTACATAAGTAAACTACAAGCCAGGTTCTCAGTCAAACAGTACTCAAGTCTCATTTACTGGTGTGTTCTGTGGGCTTTCTGGTTACATCTGCGTCCAGGGTTTTTCATAGTGCTCCCCTGGTTTTCAAAACACCCTTGTAACTTGGTAATTTGCATGGTCACTTTCCTTTGGAAGAAATATATTGCCCTCTTCATGGCCTGGGATGTAGTTTCTTGGACAAGTTGTGATGCATGAAGAGGATTCTTGATTTGGATGGAGTGTCATCTCCAAGATCAACTGGATATCCAGCAGTTCCCATGGGTGAAAAATGATATATGTCTATCTTCAGTGAGCTCTTTGCTTTCTTTGGAGGTCCAGAACCTGAGTTGGAGGTACTGTGTCACCGATCCGCTTGCCAGTTAAATCTGCAAATGTCTCTAAATTCTAAGTCTTTGGAAACCAAAAGTTCTAGCATGAGCAACATAGGACCTGGGCAAAAGTGTCACACAATTCCATTTAGGGAGATTTCATAAATCAGTTATGTGTGGTCTCAGTTATCCACAAGATGAAGGTGGGCAATGTGTAAAGATGATGTATACTGCCTAAAATTGTGTTGCAATAATTCCTTAGCATCCAAGTTAACAAATGAATGAGTTTATAAGACAGGATTAGCATTATTTTATGGGGTGAAATTCCTTGTCATGATTTAGTGTGTCTTGAGCAAGCTACTGAATCTCAGAGATTCTGTTTCCTTTCGTAAGTATTGGGTTAGTAATGGACCTGAAAAAAGTTGCCACAGCGTGCATTTCTATGTGAATTCCTTCAATCTGCCATTAAGAACAGCGCCATGACACCAAAATTCAATTGATTTTTATGAGGGAGGGCATCATCAAACTTCAGTTAATGTGCAAATAAATTTTAAGAGACCCTTTGAGAAACCAAGTATTATTTGTGTTCTTAGCATCAGGATTAGATGCTTCCCTTCAGAAAATTTCAATTTTCAGAGTATATCCAATAATATTGACCATATATGTGTGTGTGTGTATAGTTTCTACACCACACTGTGAAAGTTTTCCAAGTTTATACTCTGTACTCCAGTCTGACAACTTCCTGTGCCTTCAGCTTCCCAAATATCACTCAGTGCAAGGCCCAACATCATTGTCTCGATATTCTTATGTTCTGTGGCATTACACTACTCTTAGGCCATTTTCCTCACAGGGCCTTTACTGTTATACTTATTAAGTTATAAAGACCAGAAGTGTGAACCTTTTTTACTTATTCCCCATCATTTATGTATTATCATCATAAACGTGTAGATTTTCTGAACATAGTATCCTCGATTTCCTTTCTTGTTGCTCTATCTACGATTTAAAGCAACTCCCACTGCCTACGAGGTAGTGTTCAGTTTGCATTTGTGAAAGCAAAGAAAAGTAGGGGCTGAAGATAAGTGGGGAAAAGAGGGGGAAGGAAGGATAAGATAAAACATAGCTTTATTGCCTGTGTAACCTGGCAAATCATTTGGAGAATCAAAGACTGAAATGTACTGTAGACAAAATAAGATTCATCTAGATGCTCTAAAGACTTGGAAGGATAAATGCTGGTCAAACACTGGGAAAAGTCTCTCTGCATTCTTCCCTGGCTTCACTTTGTACCCTGTAATGCCTATGATAGTGTGTACTTCTGAGTAGTTCTGGGATTCGGGTATTGGATCTGGAATATTTTCTCTGTGCAATAAGAATAAACTGAGCTGACTACCAGCCTATTTCCTGAAAACTTGTCCAACAGAGGTTTTGGCTCCACTGTGGATGTGTTTAACTCCTGTCCAGTATTCAGTTTTGTGGAAAGGTTCCACTAAAACCATTTTTTTCCTACTTTCAGTATGACTAGAAGGTTCCAGAAATAAAGCCTTAAATGGAGTGGCATTCTTGCCACTGGGGTTTCTGTTCAATTGCTCTACAATCAAAATACATCTTCCAAAATCAAAAAGCAGTATTGTAGATTCTTCTCACAGAAATCAGCCTCTTCTGATTGTAGAAAAAGGGAATTTTCCTTATGGCAGAGTCCTACCCTCCTGTTCTTATTTGATTGACTCATTTCTCATACTTGAATTCCTCTGTAAAGTGTTCAAAATTGACTCTTTTCTGTGAATGCCTGTCAGCTGTAGAAAGTGAGAGACAAGGGAGAGTTGGGGGAATGGAGAAGAGGGAAAGGCAGGAAAGAGGGAAGCATGCAGATAAGGAATGGGAGAATGGAAAGAGAACAGGGAGTCGGGAAAAGGAAAGCAAACAGAAAGGGAAGAAATAGAGTAAGTGAAAAACAGGAGGTAAGAAATGAAGAAAATCGGAAAAAAAGGAAGGGAGGTAGGGGGAAAGAAAGAAATAAAAACAAAGGAAGGAAGGAAGAAACTTATATGTGAGCATCAGTACTGAGTCAAACCTACCAATATCAAGGCTATAGAAAGATTAACAAATGCATTTGTTTTGGCTGAATCTCTCCTGTAGGCTAGTTTTTAAAATTACATTTTCTGGTTGATTAGATGTCTTCCTGCAGGACCAGGTGTCAGTGGGCCAGGTTCCTTGAAACACTTGGGATCTGCATATGTACTCGTGGAACAACAACTCAATTTAATATACTGATATCCTTTATTAAAGGAGCCTGAAGCCAAAACCCTAAGCTGAGGGCGTATTGCATTTGTTTATTGCTTATTCCCTCTTCACATGAGACATTGGCCGTCACTAGAATTGTACCTACATTGCAAGTGCCCGAGGGACCGGGAACTTTTCTATTCCTCAAAAATCTATATTCATTTCTTTTAGACTCTTGTAATTTTACTGCATAATTAACAATGATCCTCTACACTGTCATCTGCTTGACGGAATCTAACTTGGAGCATCTGGTGTTATTTAGCCGAGAGCCTAGTTCTATTCTCCCAGCACAAAAGGGTTCTGATTAATTCATCAGACCTCAACCTGAATAATACATTAAAGATAAACTTCAATGCTTAGTTTAAAACAAAGAGAAAGGTTTTCTTGGGTTATAGAACATGGAGTTTCCCAGTAATAGAAATGTAAAAACGAGAAAGTGTCACTGCCTCCCATGAGTCAAGGAAACGCTATATGCAGAATAGCCTATTAAAAGGCTGTATTTTAGGTTTAAGCCACAGAACCTTAATTCACATCTTATGGAACTTCTCCCTGTTCATCTCTCAGACATACCCTCTTGCACTGATTGACTTGCTGTCATCCTCTTCCATCCCTTGGTCCTTTGATCTGTGTGATAGCAAAGACTCAAGGAAACAACAGGTCAGTGAGAATGTGGATTGTAAATTCTGTGGGAAGCCCGTGTGTTGCCTTCTCTGTAGTGCACATTTTTCTAGATGAAGTCCCTGACGCTAGCTGGAACTTGTTAGTATTTGTTCAGAGGCTTACGAGGAGGGAGCAGTCCTTTAATAGGGAGCTGAGCAATAGCAGCTGCTCAGAAGAAGGGCATGGGCCCAGGTGCAGGGGGCAATCTAATCTCAGAGAAAGGACAAGATGAAGGAAAGACTCTGTACGTATGCTGAGTTAACAAAATGCCCACATCGAGTCAAGCAGGATCCAATTGAAAAAGATGAATGGAAAGGGAGCCCAAGGCGAAGTGTTACAGGTTTTAACTGTCAAAGGGACAAATGTGAATACAAGAGTAAGGTCAACAATTTTATATATAAAAATGTGTGTGTTTGTGTGTG
>JAQHUG010000013.1:6838847-6857738 GCA_028555095.1 Dicrostonyx torquatus | reverse complement strand
GTTACACTATATAATTCAAGCTTCTTGACACCACCTATAGAAGTTTGTTTTTTGCATTTAATGGCTTCTTCGTTTCCTGGAGTCTATAACACAGAACCAGATGACCTTATCTCTGAAACCTTATAAAACCCAAGTGTGGAGTCACCATCAAAACTTAGGGATCACTTGAGAGCGATCACATCTTTTCTTACTTTATTATCTTTCTTGCACTTTTTCCTAACAGTAGGCCCAGAGTGTTTTGGGTCCTCCAGGGAATCTGATCCTAATTAATGATTACATTTCCTACAAGGTTCATGAATTCCAGCATTTAATACAGGAATTTAGAAACCCAGATGACCTCTTCTCTGAAACCAAATTCCTTTCTCTGTTCTCCTCCTTTGCTTACTGTTGCTGGGATATATGTGTCTCCCTTCACACACTCTGACGTGCATAAAACAGATAGCAGTGCCCATTATAAAACATTTCGTCATTTGTATTTTTCACCCATCCTATCTGAATTGCTTGCTGAGTCCTGTAGACCATTGTCCCTTTGGTCCTTGGGTCTTCTTTCACTATAAAAGTACACTGATAATATATTTGTGGATGCGTTGCTATCAAGGTAAATAAATAATGTGATTTATTTAAACATTTCCCTCAAAATTAACTTTTTCTGGTTTTGAAATAAATTAAAAGTTTGTATGGCTTCTCAGACTGTTGACCCTCAGGAACCCAGAATAATGTGTCTGGTGAGTTATGACGGCTCTTTTCCCTCCCTTTGGGAGAATTGAGGATAAGCTGAATTGAAAACTAGAATGCATGGCTGGTTCCAAACTTGGTCATGCCTTGTAAGATTCTACAGATACCGACTTCAAGTCAGATATTATAGACTTTGAAATTACCTCCCAGTTGTATAGCAAGAATATTGAGAAAGGTCAGATCCATTTAACTGACCTTTTTATTCTGCTTGGTGGTGGCAGCTAGAATTTCCTACTTGTAGCAAAGTGGTGGGTAGAGGGAGAAAAGGCTTCACAGTCTTCTTATGAGAACTACAGCGATCAATTAAATCCAGTTTCCCAGGACCTTTCTAATGACATCAGGTGTTTTGAATCAGAAGCTCAGTGTTTGATGCATGCACATCCTGTACACATTTATGCCTGTAGCTATTCTGGCACAGAAATCTGGTTGCTTCGTGGCCTCCAGTAGTTGTCACTGCAGAATCAAGTCCAGTGCTTTCGACTACTATCCACTGTCCATGATGTGGTTTCGTCTGCTTTCAAAGCCCAACACCCATTCCTCATCCAGGATCCAGGAGCTGAAGCTTCTTAAATATTCTGTGTTTCTTACCACCCTGAACACCTTCTTTCATGGTGTATCAGTTTACACGCATTCCTATAGCCTGTGTCTGTGTGTCTATGTCTGTGTAGGCCCCTCCCTCTATACAAACTGGCTCCTCTTTCTTTAAGGCCAGTCTATATATGTGTTATCTCACCTGTGAGGCATGGCTATGCTTGTGTTTAGTTGCTGTGTTTCTCTTAAAAGTAAGAATGACAATTTATTTTAAACAGGGCCTGTTTTACATTTATTTATTTTAAAAAATTGTCATGGTAACTTCTTAAAAGCAGCACATATTTCACATCTGTATTTATATTATATATTTATCTATATCCTGTCTGTCTGTCTACCTACCTTCTGAATGCAGAGTTGTTTACCTGCATACCCCATTTAGGGCTAGGTACTGAAGAAAGCCAATATTAGTCACACTTGTTTCTGTAAGTCCCCTCTTCTCTCCTTTCCATTTCTGTCCTTCTCGTTTCTGTTTTCCCCATAATGACAGATGACTAAGCCAGTAATGAGTTCAATAAGATTGAGGTGGAGAGACATTGCATAAAGCACTGGGAAAATACTGAAAACAAAGGCTCAACTACGAATGATTGAATAATCTCTTTATGAATAGTTTTCCATGTCACATTGTTCTTCCTCCTGCTCCTGCTCCTGTTCCTCTTCCTGCTCTTCCTCCCTTCTTCTCTTCTTTTATCTGAATAAGATGGGAAAAGAAAAAAGTTGAAAAAGTTTACCCACTACAGGTAACATACTGGTGTCTGTGTCCAAAGTTGATATTTGAAAGAGAATATGAAATGACCAACCTCTGGAATCCCTACAGTTTTGGAACATTTGTGCTCAAATATAGACACCATTACTAAAAGCCCAGTGTTGCAATGAGCATGGGGGCCCCTTGTTCCATCCGGCTCATCTCCCAGCCACATGGCTATCTTATACCCGAAATAACCACACAGAAACTGTATTAATTAAATCACTGCCTGGCCCATTAGTTTTAACCTCTTCTTGGCTAACTCTTACAACTTGATTTAGCCCTTTTCTAAAAGTCTGTAAGTCACTATGAGGTAGTGGTCTTACCGGGAAGATTCTAACCAGTGTCCATCTTGGGCTGGAGAAGCATGGCATCTGCCCCAGTGCCTTCTCTCTCCCAGTCTGCCGTTCTGTCTACTCCACCCACCTAAGGGCTGCCTTATCAGAAGGCCAAGGCAGTTTCTTTATTAACCAATGAAAGCAACACAAATACAGAAGTACCATTCTACACCAGCCCAGAGACAGAGGATCAAGCTTTTGGAGAAACAACCTAGTTCATTTCAATGAATACTGATTGGCCCAAAGACACACTTTTATCTTTCTTCACTAGGATTTTTAATCTAAGAAAGAATCTTTGTGAGGACTTTTGCTGTACTCGGGGAGACACACTGAATGTAAAATATCGCCATCGAGCCCAGGGTTGCAAAGCATAGCATGGATTATGAGCACTTTTCCTGTGGAACTTATGGGACTGAAGTGACTGATGGGAATGGTGATCAGCCAGTGCGGGCTTAGGAAATAAAGGGAGTGTCTCAAAGGCTGTGGTAACCAGAAAGACGGGAGCTGAAGAGAAAAAAAAAAACTCTTTGGACAATGAAAGGAAAGGGTGAAACTCAGAGAAGTGAGTGCTAGGGAAGACACCCTAGATAGTTTACAGAAAATTAGAAGCACTGCATTGCTTTGGATTCTCCACAGTTCTTCCTGTCATTGCAGTGACAGTTTCTGTTTCCCTCAAGTATTTGTGAAAGAGTATCATTTCCTCTCTTAAGACAAAATGAGTCATTTAATGGCAAAACCAACATAAAAATCTTCCAATAGTAAGCCAGCACATTGGCTGGAAAACTGCATCAGAGAAGACCCATTTCTAATTCCTTCTTCCAGAGGACATGGTACCCATTTCTACTTCCTCCTTCCTGAGGTCATGGTTATTTTTTTTTCCCTTCCCCTTGATGCTTTTTCTGCCCGGCCTAGATTTTAATGATTGAGTGCTAGAAATATTTTCTTGGTATCAAATTGGCTTGTCTCGAAGGATTTTCCTTTTTGTTTTTTTCTTTTTTTCCTCCCGACAAGGATTCTTTGCTTGATTTAATTCTATATTTAAAGGGTGACAGAAGAGGACCAAATTAGAAGACTAGATTCTTTGAGATAAGTTCAGAAATATAGTCCAAATATTTTAACAAGTTTTATACTGGGATAACCACAGAATCTGTGACATCGGAGTTCTTGTCCAGCCTAGTTGCATCAGTGTTTAATAGTCTGTTATCTGTACCCCATGTGTATAATGGAAATCTGACCTAATATAGGGATTTTATTGCTGTTGTTGGTTTTTGTTTGTTTTGCTTTTTTGTTGTTGTTGTTGTTTTTGGGTTTCTCAGACAGGGTTTCTCTATATAGCTCTAACTGTCCTGGAACCTCGCTCCATAGGATCTGCTTACCTTGAAGTCACAGAGATCCACCTGCTTCTGCCTCCTGATTGCAAAGATTAAAGGATTGCACTTGAGATAGACAACTCTGCCTTCCTTTGCAAGAAGAGGGCATCACTATGCCTCAGGACCCCCATAAGTGAAACTAAGGTGGCTCAAAAATCTCACTAACCCAAATTAGCATAGGAAAAGAAAATTCCTGGGTCTGGAGCGATGGCTCATTGATGTTTGTAATGAAAATATGAGTTCAGTTCCCTGGGGACACATAATAAAAAGAGCCTTGCATGATGGCATGCGATTGCAATCCCAGTGCTAAAGCGGTAGAAACACGGACGTCCCTGCCGCTTGGGTTTACTGACAAGTTAGTTTAAGGCGATGAATGAGCACCTGATGAAAGTGGAAGCGCATATCTGAAAAGAATCCAAATTTGTTACCGAGGAAGAAAGATACCTGAGGTTCATCTCTGGTGTCCACATGAGCATACATATACACTCACACTCACACACATGTACATACTCACACAGATACACACTCACTGGTAAGAGTGGCAATGGAGGAGGAGGAAGAAAGAGGAGAGGCTGCCAACCTAATTCTAGATGTCAGCAGTTCCTCAATGTTCTTTCTACTTTGGGGGGGGTCTCTTTTTTTTTAAAGAATTTATTAAATGTTTGTCTTGTTCAGGTAGATCAACACATTGCTCTTCACACTCCTAGATTTTGGGGGCAATAAGGATGGCTTTTCCCAGCACCAGGCTAGAAATGATTGCTGCACATCACAGACAGAGTCGAAGTTACGAGAAGAGTTTTTAAACTAGAACAGGCAGTCCATAACTACCTGGTTGGTCTGAACCTTTTACTTTCTTTGCTCATTCCAAGCATAATCACAGAAGGGATGCTTAAGAGTTCTCTTTAGCTTTGGCTTGATGGCACAGGGAGTTTTGGAGAGTGGTTTTCATTGCGTGAGATGGTGTGTTTTAGGGTTATGCATCATTATAATGAACTCAGACTTTAAACTAGAGCAAAGACTTTTAATTTAGAAAGCTTTATATCTTCCCAAATGTCTTAAGAGCTATTCTTTCCTGTTTTAGTAAAGTTGAGAAGATAGAGAGGGGAAGCCAAAGACTGAGGTGCTGAGATGGTGAAGCAGTTTGTCTAGAGTGGCCGGAATCCATGCTGTGGGAGCTCTCAGCCCTCCCTCTCCCCACGGCTGTTTGATGGCATCTTGTCCCCCTTAATTTGCACAGCTGCATTTCCATACCTGATTTCTGCAGAAAACTATCTTCAAAGGTAGAGCTGAAAATATTTAAAAACCATATCTATAGTGGAAGGAGAATAAAACCAAGTGTAACGTATTTGCATGCAGAAAACCCCAAGTCAAGTGAAACTGACTTCTTAACAACCAGGAATCCTTGCTTTGCAGCTATAAGTCAAAAGGCTTGGCCAAGTCCTAAGTTTCATCCCCAGAAACACAAAATGATGCTTAAGAGGAGGAAGATGGAAGGGAGGGAGGAGGAGAGAAGGAAGGTGGGAGGAACATTGTCAGTGAAACACATCAAGTAGGCCAGGTCTTTAGATTCCTTTTGACATAGACCTTAAGTCATCAGAAAATGCTCTGTCTTGGCTTCCTCCTTGTTTCCATATTTGTGTTTTATTTTGGACTGGATGCTTCACAAAAGGGACAGAGGTACCTAGAAGTCATGGAGTACTTGATCCAATCAGCAGAATGGGAGACCCTCTTTCCTATGACATTAGCCTCAAGTCTCTGAATGCCTTAAATAAGAACACTTGCTATTTCCTCAGTAAATCTCCCTATGGGAATGCGCTCGCTTGACTATAATGTATTCTTATTGTATTTCTTTTTCCTAAATATAAATTATTTCATCCCATACATTTGTTCTGAGTTCTTATTTCTTTTCCACTTAACAATGGCCAAATATCACAAGAGACTATATATGTTGTAGTACTGGGCTTTTGCCCATGGCATTCTTTTTCTGAATTATATTTTTATCTAGAAATTTTTATAAAGTTCTAGGTTCAGCATTAGTTGATGACACCTCTGTTTTCTTCTCTAGCCTTGACAATAATTTAAAAGAAGTATTTGGAAAGAAAATGTCTTCAGTTGAGACAAATATACAAAGTTTTTTCGAGTTGTGTTTTGGACAGATTTCTTTTAAGTTCTTTAGCTAAAGCAATTAAGACTAATTATCATTTTGGGATATTTATCTCAAAGGAATTTTTATAAGCATTGGATGACTCATTTGCAGAAAAGATACAATGCTCAATATTTTCAGCATTGTAAGTTTTTCCTAGATTTTTGCCTCTGATTCCATCTGAAAGACACCAGTTTTTCTGACTCCCGTAGCTCATTTATAAAACATGGCAATATTTATTCAAGCCTTTGGAAGCCTGGGAGCCAGATTGCAATGCAAACAGATTATGGTTGTTTAATACTTCTAGTCCTACCATCAAGGTTGTCTGTAGTCCTGAAATGAGCAGCAACCGTATTTTTCTTCCTTCTGAGCTTATATGCTAATGGGACACCATTTTACTATGTAATTGCTTACATAACTCACAACACTTGGGACCATGCGATACACATTCAGCATTTTGAAAGACAAGCTTAGTATCTTTGGTTTCCAATTTTAAACATAAATGGCCAGATAGAGAACAGCAAGAATCAGCCTTCTTTATAAATAGAACCTTCCTGATTAAGAGCAGATGTGCTAGAACTTGATATGTTCTTAAGTAGTAATTTCCTTGACTAAAATGAGACATGAGTCTGTGTCCAGATATTTTACCTGGGAACATTCATGACAGCCAGGAAGGGGAAGGCAGTTCTCTAAGGAACTCCTTGTCACTTTGATTTGGAAGCTACGAATGATTCGAGCAGCTGTATTTCTTTTTTAAAATTATTTATTTTATTCTTTTGAAATTACAGCTATACCATTTCCCTCTTCCCTTTCCTTCCTTCAGGCCTTATCATATACCCTTTCTTAGTCTTTTTCAACTACATTCATTTCCTCTTTTTTTTTTTGGTTGTCAGTGTTATAATGTACACACACACACACACACAAATATATACTACAAATGTATTTGTAGTATATATTCAAGTATATACACATACACATACATATTAGCCTGTATAATGTTATTTGTGTGTATGTATGTATGTATATATGTATATATGTATGTATGTATGTTTTCAGGACTGACTATTTGATACTGGATAATCAGCTGGTATGCTATTGTTTAGGGAAGTCTCTTTCTCCCACTCTCAGCATTCCTTAGCTGCCTGTAGTTGTCTGAGTGGGGCTGAGGTGTCAGGGTCTTTCCCCTTGCAGCCACCATTAGCATTTCTATTACCGTCCTTGTTTAGCTCTGGTTCAGGAAGACTTTAAGAGTATAGCTTCTGAATTGCCTGGAGACACAGTTTGACAGCAAATTCGCTGATCCCCTGACTCTTAACAGTCTTTCTACCCACCTTCTTGGGAATGTTCTCTGAGCCTTAAGTATGGGAATTACTTTGTAGACATATCTATTTGGACTGGGCTCCATGACTCTGTTTTTTGTTGGCTTGTGCTTTTCTGATGGTTTGATCTCTGTAATATCTGTTACAAAGAGCAGCAAGTTTCTTTGCTGAGGGATGAAAATTACCTCATTATGTGTGGGTATAAGGATAAATGTTTATAGGATGTTGTTAGGGATTATGCTAGTCTAGTAAATTCATGGTTATCCAATAGCAATGACTTCACTACCATTGAGTAGTTATCCAGGTTTCCAGTACCAAACACGGTCACCCTCGTGTTGAACTAGTCTTAAGTCCAATTAGAGAGTGGTTGCCACTAAGATATGTATACATCCTTAGGGTCATCATGCCCTGCTGGTCATCACTGTTCACAGGTGTCATACTTCGGGAAGACTGTTGGTTGCTTCCCTTCAGCAGAGGGTGTTTGTGAGGCACATTCTGTTGCCAGGAAAGCTAGTTCTCAGAGAAGGATATCAGGTCCATTGCAGCTCAGGGGCCTCTGCAGCTGTATATCTTACAGTTGCTGAAATATCCTTTGAGAACCAATCAAGCAGATAGAAGTTTTTGAAAAAAAAAAAAAAACATTCAATCTCTGGGCCACATGGCAAAAATATTGAAATGGCTACCTCCCAACATTTTGAGGCAAAATATTTAAGTTCACTTATTTGAGTTAAAGTACTCTCATCACTTTGTCCCTCCCTCTTGGGGTGTTTTGAATAAAATGGCCTCCAAAGGTCCATAGGGAGTAGCACTATCAGGAGACTATGTGACCTTCTAGGAGTGGATGTGGCTTTGTTGGAGGAGGTGTGTCCCTGAGGCTTGGCTTTGAGTTCTCAGTAGCTCAAGTCAGGTCAGTGGCTCAGTCTTTTCCTTCTGCCCGTGGATCAAGATGTAGATGTCTCAACTCCTTCTCTAGCACCATGTCTGCCTGTCTGCCACCATGCTTCCTGCCATCATGATAACGGATTAAATCTCTGAACTGCAAGCCAACGACCCCAAATAAGTGTCTTTCTTTATAAGAGCTGCTGTGGTCATGGTGTCTCTTCACAGCAATAAAGCCCTATAAAATCCCCTATAAGATGTCTGGGGTTTTGTTTGTTTGTTTGATTGGTTATTTTTTGTTTGTTTTGTGTATGCATATATTTAAGAAGGATATTGCCATTTGTTCTAAGTTTCTCATTTTATGTTTGGTTTTGCTTTTTTGTTGTTGTTGTTGTTTGTGTGTGTGTGTGTGTGTGTGTGTGTGTGTGTGTGCATACAGAACGGATATTGCTAGTTACTCCAAATTTCTCATTTTCACTTCAAAATTATACGTCTCCTAACAAGACCTACCCAGTAGAGTACCTAGCTTGTCAATATTCTTGAAATGCTATCCCTTCACTTATCTGTCTCTTCTATTCCTTCACCTATTTGTCTCTTTTATTCCTTTACCTATTTGTGTATCCTCAGACACATTAGAGGTTTAATGATCCTCCAAAGTGAAATAGCTATATAAGAGACATGAGTTTTTCCATTGACAAAGACAACAGGATAGAGGAGTGAGTGCCAAAATTGGAAGTGACTCTCACAGTCAGTTAATAAGCCCGTTCGTTGTATATGGAAACCTTCTGGGCCCTGGAAATCCAAATGATGTAATACTATACATAGTATCCCTATTAAATTTTAATCTGTTAAAATGATTCGTATGATGGTTTTCTCTTCATTCTTCTGCCAAATCCTGGTTGTATTAACCCGGGGGCGGCTGTATGTTACAGCTATTTGTCTGAGCTACTGGATCCATATGAAGGCACTTCCTCCTAATTAAGAGGAAATAACACGTTACTTTTTTCTTCAGACTAACTCCATCTTGTTATGGGGAAAGATGTATATTCAAGTTTCACCAAAACATGGAAGCCTAAGAGACTCTCTCAAATAGAGAATGGGATTCATTATGTACATCTGGAAAGAATATAGAGATGGTTTGCATTCTTGTCTTCTGTTCAATATTAATGAAGAATATTTCTGTTCATGAGATCCTCTTTACTCTCCATGCTAATTAGGGCATAACCTGGGTACTTCTAGATGTGACAAATAAGAAAATTTCCTGCCAAAGTGATTTGCCCATCCTTGTTCCCTCCAAGTTGTCTAAGGAGACCTCTTTCCAATGGTGTTTGCAATACTGATTAACCATTTTTCCACCTCAGTGCCAATAGTCCAGAGAATTAACTGGTTTATAGTTGTATCTCACTTCTCCCAGAACATCAGGGTGCTTTATACATCTCACGAAGCTGTTTCCCTAACTCTTTATTTCATTATCAGAAGACTCACTGACTCAGACTCCCTCCTTCCATTGATGGAATGATCTCCTCGATTCAGTAACTTCCTGTAAACTATAGACAACACAAGTCTTAAAATGTGGGGATGGGAATTGAGATTTCAGGAGGGATTTGTAAACCCAAAGAGGCAGAGATGACCCAACCAGCTAAGCTCTATCAGCTTCGGGGTTATTCTCTGTGAGCTATAGTTTAATCTTCAACATGAAGGAATCTTTGATTTGTAGAATTGTCATATGGGTCTTTCTCAATGTAATGGGAGTAAGAGTTGAGCATAGATCCTAGAAAGTAGAAATGGATGTTTTATTCAAGGTCTTAATCATCACCTCTTCACTATAAAGACCAGAACCTTCACAATACCCATATGATGACCCTGACAAGAACCATTGAATGGTCTTAGAGCTCACTGATGCTTAGTGAGCAAAAAGAGCTAGGTAGGTATGGGTAGGTATGGTGCATTGTAGTAGTAAAGGAAAATCTTCCTTTATTGGCAGATAGTAACTTGTTTTCCATGTAGACTTTGGTGTTGCCAGATTTTATCCCTCTTGAAAAAGGTTTGTCCCATTAGCCATCTCTTTATTTCTTGAGCAATGAGTATAGGAGTGATTGGTAGAGGCTGCATAGCTTGAGGTGAGCCTAGTGGTTAAATGGAGGTGTTGGCATGGGGTGGATGGAGTTACAGTAGGTCCTTCAGCAGCAACAGCTTTTCTCTTATTTATTTTATCTGCAGACATTGTGAAATATATCCAACCTTGATAACAGTGCTCTGTTCTGGTTGCATATCAAAATACTGGTGGACGATCGGGAAGGTTCCTAGCAAGCTTCTTTAAAAAGCAGTGCTTCCCCTCTCTTAAATCATTATTGGTTGAGTCAACTGATTTCTCAGTGCTGGGAACTTGAATTGCAAGAGAAGGGAAGTGGACATACCTTTATTTAGAGGAAATTTGGAAAGGCCATTATCTACTTCCATGTAGACTGAAAAAAAAAAAAGAAAAATACAGATACAAAAGAAAAAGCAGAGAAAAATGTATAGCTCAATAAAATCAATTTAAAAAATAAAAAAATCAAGGAAAGACACAAATGTATACCACTCTTGGGACTTGCTTGTGTTTTGTCCTAATTTCGGTTGACCAGACATTTAATTTATGCATGCCTCTTTAGGCAAATAACAACTTGCCTTTATTTTTACTTTCTTGCATGAATTATTATCAGCTTTTTGTCTACAGCAACCACAAGAGTCCTTAACAGTAGACATCCTTCTCCATGTGTTTGATGTTATTTTATGTATCTGGGATACAGGTTCTGACAAAAAAAAAAAAAAATCCACCTGAGGATTCTGAGATCCTCTGAGGTATATGACCCCTGATTACTCTGGGCTCTTTCTCCCCAGATTTGATGAAATGACATGTGTAGAAGAAACACCTATTAGAGTTAGTTCACATTTCAGATTGGGAAGAGCAGAAGCATTGGATTATGATAGATAGAAGCTGGGAAAGGGAGCTTTGGGGAACAGAGGATTACTAGGCTTATAACTGAGCAAAAACAAGGCTTGAAATAGCCAAAGGAAACTCAATAAGGCAGACAGATAAGTAGTCAAAAATAATGACCAAAGAAACTAGAAGTGCAGCTATAGATTTGGTGTCATTCACACTTTGAGGCTGCCTATGATTTTTTTTCTCTACAAATAGCTCAAAAACCATCAACAAAAATCAGCCATTTCAGTGAGAATAGAAATAAAGTCACCCCAGGCAATTTGCCAAATGATGTTACTTTATGTCTCCAAGCACTGGGCATTGAGTCCTAAAATGATTATAGACATGATCAATTGCTTTCAGATTGCTAATTTGGTGGATATTATGGGATAAGCTTAAAATGATGTCCTTAGAAATGAAAAAGAAGTAATTCTGGGAGAAGTTGGAAGGGGTCACTGAAAAGTTGCTTTCTGATAAAATCAAGCCAAAGGAAGTATGGTCCCATGACCACTCTCATGATTTCCAGGTTGTAGAAGGGTGATGTGAGGCAGAAATCATTTTCTAGGTATAAATGGGCTTGGATGCACAAGTGGTGTGTGTGTGTGTGTATGTGTGTGTGTGTGTGTATATGTGTGTGTGTGTTCAAGCATGTTCATTCTACTATTGTCCAAGCATGCCTTCAGAGACTTCATCGCTCTAATGCACTCTATGCCTCAGAGATGTCCCCAGTGCTGTTCATTCTGCCTAGACTGTGGCTCATGTTTTCAGCATTAGTAAATCTCTAATATGGAAAAAGATATAAAGCAAACTGTTGTCCTAGAACTTACATGAGTGGGAGACAGAAGCAGAATAACTTTTAGGTATATGTATAGATATCAATGGGTATGAATGATGCTAATTAGTGTCCACTTTTCACATAAATTATAACCTTAAGGAAACCAAAGACCTAATTCTTTACCTCCTCCAGTCTTTAGAGAACTTAGTTCTGGCCTGACATAGAGTAAGGTTTTGACACATACTTCATGGGTTGAATAATCTGTAGGGAATTTACATGTTCATTTAAAAGGAGCCTCTTCATCTAGTTTGGAATTTGACTAGAATCTCGGGTGCTGTTTGTTATATGTTTACTATATACTGGGGTTTCAGAGAATTTCAGCAAGGAAAACAACAGGCAGGTCAAACTTCTGCTGCTAACCCCTTGAATATACAGGGTACAGCGTGGAGGCTGTGAGTTGCTTTGTAGGGAGGTTTAGCAGAATTTTTGCAGCTAATGTAATCACCAGTTTCTAAGCTTATTGGCCTGACTCAAGATAGAAATTGCTTACAGTAATGTAAGTACCCCTATGGGTCTTCTAAATATAACAGAAAGTTATCAATTTGCCAGTAATGACCCAGTGTCCTCTTATAACAACAAACAGAAAATCAAGCTTGCCTTAGGGAACCTGATTTAATGGGGTATAACCATTGATTGAAGCCACAGAAAAGATTATACATGCATTGCAGTGCAAGAATATCCTATGGGTTTAGGAGATATTAATCTTCTCATTAGAGCAAAGTTAAGAAAATCATTGCACTTCATTTAGCTTAGTAGCTTCAGCTGAGTTGACTTCTTGACTTGGTATCCTGAAACTAGAATATTCTTCGAGAATCACAGACCATTGATCTGGAAAGACTTCGAAGGTTGTTTTGTTTAACCAATTCAATATTTTCATCACAATCCATTAGAAGCAGAGAGGCTAAGCAACTTGCAAAGGTCACACGCCGGGCAGCTTTCTTGGTTCAAGAGTGTTTTGCTATGGACTAGGTGAAGGAGAATAGAAAGAGAGTTTATTAGTTCCTTTTCTTATTGCTGAGACTTATTACCTGACAAGAAGCACCTTAAGGAGGGACAGACTTGTTATGGCTCAAAGTTAGAGTGGACAAAATCAGTCATGCTGACAGCAAGCAGGAAACTGCTGGACACATTGCATATGCAGTCAAGAAACAGTCAGAGAATGGGAAATATGGTTAGGGTCTAAAACTTAGGGTCTCCCTCATTGGCCTACTTCTTGAAGCCCAGTTCCCCTTCTGGAATTTTCCATAGTCTTTCTAAACAAGCCCCACCAGCTGGGCCCAAGTGTTCAAACAAATGAGCCTGTGGGGCACAGTTTACAGTTAAACCGCAAACCAAAATGTCTTCTTGGGAATTAAAGCAGTATAGCCAACTGGTTGCACTAAAGAAATATCGCTGTTCTCTTAAGAAAATGGGATGATGAGCAATGTCATCTTCTATATACTGTCTCAGACAATATTTTAAGAGTTTTAACTTAGCATTTCATCTGCAGTATGCGGCAGTAATTCCTATTGCCTTGGATCTATATCAGTGCTGTGACTTTCTAAGGCTCCCTATGCTGTGACACTTTAATACGGTTCCTCATGGTGTGGTGACCCCAACCATAAAATGGTTGGTGTTGCTACTTCATAACTGTAATTTTGCTACTGTTACAAACTGTAATATAAATATATGTGCTTTCCTATGACTTTAGGTGATCCCTGTGAAAGGGTCATTCAACTCTCCTTAAAGAGGTTGCAACCCACATGTTGAGAACCCTTGTTTTACTGCCTCCTTCCAGTATTTGTTCCTGAGATATCTGGGTTTTGAACCATAAGAGATACAGCATGCAGTGACCTACTGTCAAAGCATCTACAAAACATTTCCTTTCCAAGAAATCATGTTAACTTTTTTCAGTTATGAGGATAAAATAAGAAAACGAGAGAAGAAAATTCAGCTCCAAATTTCTGCCTTTTCTGGCTAACAACCATTAACATATCTATCAAATTCACAAAGCTATTTCTCTTCCACTTGACAAACATGTCATAAGGATGACTTTTGGTGGAAAAAAAAGGAAGAAAAAAAGAAAAAAAAGTCCAGCAGGTCGAAAATTTGGGAAACAAATGAAAAGTATCTATTCTTTTGATCAGGAGTGGCCATTTCCCTAGGGGTGATAGGCACGCTTCCAAGTCATGTGCATTTACAGAAATCCTTGGACCACAGGATATTGCGCCTGTGGACTCAGGAAATTCTATATGCAACACCTGCAAGAGCGGCCGAGGATGGGGAGCTTTCCTTGCAGCACCTGCTGATTGAAGCATCTGCGGTGCCCTTGCTGATCCTGCTCATGAGTCTCCAGGCTAGAGTCACCATGTGGCTTTCCCTTCCTGGCCTTGAGGAGACGTTCCACACAGCTGCTGGAGGATGAGGGTAATGGTTTATGACTTCCACACCTGAAGTCCTCGCAAATTCAAGTTCCCTGGAGATGGTGATCATACAGAACAAATATTGCTTAGCTAGTGATAATGTCACACTGCCACACAGAGTTACGTGACTTGCCTGGTACCTGCTAGAAAAAAAAAAAGCCTCCTGGCTGATTAATCCCAATGCCATGTAAGTAGTGTCCATGTCAAGAAGATCATAAATGAGAAAACTGGTGCTTTTGTGGAGGGCGGAGATTGGTAAGGAAGAGAGAGTCACTCATCCCCCAGGAAGTCTCTGGCAGCATCATTATCCAGGTGAGAGAAGGTACATCACTCAGAAGCATTCTGGAAGACTTCCCATACCTTCCTTCCCACTCGTGCCCCAGCCCTCTTCAAGCTGTGAACATCTTCCAGATTGTGTCACTGGGCTTCCTTTTTCCATTCATGCCTTCACGAAGTGGTTATAGAACAATCCTAATGTGAAAACTCCAAAGTTGAACACCTTAATTATCAACTGGATAAATTGGGGCATGATTTATTAATATTGTCAAGGAACTCGGGAGAGAGTCTAAGAAATGATCTGGTTGACTTAGAGAAACTTAATTGCATGCAAAACCCAGATTTGAAGTTTGCTGACAGTCAGTTCTCTAATTGGCTGATACCCAGAGACACAGCAGTGCATGTCAGTTATCTCCTAAGTATGGTAATTAATTGCACAGCCTAGCTGAAGGGTCTGGGTGAAGCTTCACCTCACGCTTGGCTTGGCCTCCTGTCATCACATTTGCTCACCTCCTTTTGCTTTTATGATTTCTCTGTTCTTTCCCCTGCTCCATATCTGTTGTCTCCTCTGTTCTTCATCTCTCTAGTCCCCCCTTGCCTATCTCCTCTCTTTCATCCCTCTCTCCTCCCATCCATTCCCAGTCTTTATTCTGTTCTCCCCACTACATTTTCTCCTCTTTTTATACTGCTTCTCTAGGATTAGTCAAGGCATCTGTATAAATCTATTGCTTTCTTTCACAAACTTTCGTCCTCACTTCAGAAATCGAGGTGAATAATGTTTTTTTTTTATTGTTGTTATTCATTTTATAACGTTTCAACTTCAGTAACATCCTAGCGTGTGAAAGAAGTTGAACTGAGTTTTGTTTTGTGAAATGTGGAGATCTGGAGTCATCTCCTCCTTCTCACGATGCCTGAGATTTCCTCTTAGTGTGGGTTGTCTCTTTCCTTTAGCAGATGGTGATGTTTCAGGTTGGCAGCTGTGGGGTCCTTATCGGAGGGAGAGAAGCACTTCGAGAGGAAGGTTGTGACTCTCGGGACTGACAGTCACTTGACCTTCTTCAGGCATTTCAGGGCTTATCTCTTCAAACCAGGATTATGTCAGCATCCCTTTCCTGGCCCTTCGGCTCGTGAACTCTCACTCTTGCTGACTGCTGTTGTCACGTGCACCTTCCTGTAGGGCTGGTTTTTATCACGTCAAAGATTGGGTGGATTTCTCCTGCCTGTGGAGTTATGATCTGGCTCCTTAGACTGACATCTGGGGCCCTCCAGAAATTAACCTTCACCTGACTATTTAAATTTGTCTTCCTGAAATGGCTACAGTCTTTAGATTCCACTTTCAGCCCCGAAAATTTAGACTCAGAAATCGACCATTTCACTAATACTCCGTTTTCAGCTGATTTTGTTTTGAGTTGTGTGTCGTGTGCAGCCGCTAGGCTTCATTTTCTCTATATCCAAATGCACTGAACATTATAAAACTTAATGCTATTTTTTACCTCAGTGTCCTAAATAGTTTCTGATGCATTATTTCAGGCTTATGTGGTAATTTTGACCATCTGATTCATGACAGGGGACTCCCTTGACAGTTCCCGACGTTAGTAGTTTTCCCCGGGGCTTCTTAATCCTTTAATAACTATTCAAACCAAGCTTTCTCCTTCTTGGCAATGATCTTTTCTTTTGCTATCACATTAATTCTAAATCTCTAGTTTGTAGCCTGATTTTGGTGGGGTGGAGGGCAGGGGATAAGGTTATAAAATTAATTCATCTTTGCAGACCTTTTCCTGCATTTTTGTTGGATGCTTCTACTTTAACTTTCAGTAATTTATCCGGAAAACTATTTATATAAATGAACCTATTGTTTTATAAAAGGACTGGGCTGTGTCCCTCTCACATAATGCCTGAAAAGGTTATTTGACATCTTGTTGGTAGAGCACAGTGCTTTATGTTAGGAAATGGCGTGGTCCCACATTCCCTACTTCCGACAGGACTTTTGTTGCTGTGCTGCACATAGATAGCAGCTGATTCTCCTGTAAACTGAGCATCCTTCTCCTCCTGTACCTGCGCACATCAGTGCAGACCCACTGAGTCAGGAGTTGTACTTTTTTGAAAGTGGTAAATGTCTTGCAGCTATTTTAAAGTGATCATTACCTTTTAAAGATGAACTCTGTGAAGAATTATCATTCACATGACTGAGCCTGTGGGGTTTGCTTTAAGGGGGAAAATTGGGCAGGTTTACAAATTAAGTGAGATTTTACCATGTGTTGAACAATGTTTACCCTGGGTGTTCGATCTCCTCTTCTTGCTCTTCATTCTGTCAAAAACACTTCCCCCAGAAGGGCTGGGCATGAAATTCTGTCCTTTTGAAAGCTTCCAAATGGCATCAATTTGGCCAAACTTATGACTTACTTTTTTTTAAAAATTTTATGTGTGTCCCTGTTTGACTGTGTATATGCAAGTGTACATTGGGTATGCTTGATGCCTTGGAGGTCAGAAGAGGATGGTAGATCCTCTGAACCTGGTGTTCCAGAGTGAGACCCCATGTGAGTGCTGAGAAACTAATCTGAGTAGCAAGTGCTCTCAATCACAGAGACATCTCTACAGCTCCCTTATAACACTTTGAAAACTTAGAAATCATATTATTTTAATGAACTTTCTTTCATTTGTAAATACTTGGAATTTTCCCAAGTGACAAGAGATTCTTTCATCCTTCTTAACAAATGCAGTGTCTCTGACCTTTCTCTAACCTTTCCTTCCGTTTCTAGACAGATTGTATGTGGAGTTGTTTTTCTTTTTATCACTGCTATTGTTTCAAGTGTCACTAGATTATCTGATCTTTTCTACATACTGATATATTAACAGTAGACTTGAATTGTTAGTTTAGGTTTTATATGTTATGTCTCTGAGACTATAAAAATTTTCACGTTACAAGCTACATCTCATGTTTTTTTATATGCGTATCTGCTGTGGCACATGTTTATGGGTTTAGATTTGACTCATGAAAAAAATAAGGGTAGACATGTCCTAAATTTTGTTGCTAAAATAGAAGGTGGCCAATTTAAACTCGAGGGAGGTTGTCTGGGGACACAAGATGACAGGAAATGTAAGAAAACTCCTTGTTAAGAGGAGCAAGAAGGGACTTGGCCATTTCAGTTTGATGTAGGTGAATCAAAATTTTCTGGGAACCATTAGGTGAGGAAAAATGAGCCGTGCAAGGAGAATTGAGATACCCGAGGGTGAGGTCCTTATTTGGGATAATGAATGATGTCTTCTGCAGCATAATAGATGGTGCTACAATTACCCATCAGGTCCTGGACTCAGCCCTGTGCGTGGAGGAAACAGTGAACTCTCCTAGCAACATTCAGACAGTTATGATGACTTTCCCTCCTCTGAATGTATACCCCATTGTAAATTTGTCCAGGATAATTAACCTTTCCCAGTATGTGTCCCATTAGGATGCTGATATAGCTCTCCCATGCTGTATCCCAAGCATTTCATTACTTGGGTCTCAGCTATAAAACTTGACTGATGTATGGTCCACTGTTCCAAAAGAATGATGAACTGAATTGAATAGCTTCCATGTTCTCTGAATATGAGTCAGACTGAGAAATCTTCATTTCAGTTTATTCAGGTGGATAGGACTCAATTAAAATTGGGACATGGCTTTGTTGTTTCTGCAGTTTAATTTGCCATATGTTGCTATGGGCCTCTGATACCCTGTTGTCAAAGGGAAGGTGATGTTGAGCTGTTTAGTTAACAAGGTCTAGCTTGCACTACTCCAGGTGGATTTATTATCTTCTGTTGCAATAATAAAATGTTAGAAAAAAAAAGCAGCTTAAGTGGTCAAATGTTTTCTTTTGGACTACGGTTCCAGAGTCCATCATTGCAGGAGTGGTGTGGCATGACAGGAGGAACAGAACATGGAGGTATCACATTTCAGTCACAAAAAAAAAAAAAAACCAGAGAGAAGGACCAAAAACTGGAGTAAGGCAGTGAGCCCTACTCATTACCTCACCCAGTGATGTAATTCCTTCAGCAAGACTCCACCTCCTAAAGGCACCTTCCCAAACAGTGCCATCAACAGAAGGACCAAGTCTTCAAGTGAATATATGGAGCCTATTTTGTCATTTAAAGTACCACATTAGCAAAGCTAGTGGGTCAGTTGTTTGCTATTTGCCATCTATTTTCCTGAAGCTGTGCATGCTAGAGATGATCTGTGAGCTCATTGGGTGGGGGATGCCTTGTCTGCTAGGAGCCCACTGCTACAGAGCTCATTGGGTGGGGAATGCCTTGTCTGCTAGGAGC
>JAQHUG010000013.1:6752996-6798043 GCA_028555095.1 Dicrostonyx torquatus | reverse complement strand
TATAACTTATATAGCCATTATTCTTATCTGTGTTAACCATGTGGCTCAGTACCTTATTTAGCAGGGCAGTCACACCTTGCTTCTTCTGTGGTTGAGTCATCTTTCTTCTTCTGTTGTAAGGTCAGAACTGCAGAGCAATGGGCTTCCTCCTTCCCAGAATTCTCCTGTTCTCATTGACCCATCTCTACTTCCTTTCTGGTTGTCCTGCTTATACTTCCTGCCTGGCTACTGGCCAATCAACATCTATTTAAAATATAATTAACAAAATACAGACCATTCTCCCACACCAGATGGTGAGAAGGGGAGTTATGCTGAGAAGCATTTGTAAATCACTCCAGTTGTCTAAGCAATTGTAAGTTTGATAGCATCTGCCACAAAATCATAAATATTTGTTGCTAGGGGTTAAATCACCTTGAGATATTTTCATGTGAATGATAAGGTTCTATGTCTCACCCATTTTGAGACCCTGAAGATTTGGAGTCTGGTAAAGTCTGGCTCCTCACAGACCTTGCCTTTCTGCTGCATTTTCACAAGGTCCCTCCCAGATGTTTGATAACAGTTCTCTTACTACTGTATTTGAGAACATAAATCCTTATGAATAAGAGTGGCTAGTATTGGGGATGGACGGATGGCCTCCAAGCCCATAGTACTTGCTGCCCTTGTAAAGGACCTGGGTTAGGTACCTAGAATCTACATGATGGCTTCCATCCTTCCCCAAATCTAATGTGAGGGGATCTGGCACCCTTTTCTAACCTTCTTCTGTTTTAGGCATGCACACAGTGTGCTTTTATACATGGATGGTGTAGGAGGTTCTTCTTTATATGTGTTGTGTTGGTTAATGAATAAAGAAACTGCCTTAGCCTGATAGGGTAGAACTTAGGTAGGTGGGGAAGACAGAACTAAATTCTGGAAGGAAGAAAGCAGAGTCAGAGAGATGCCATGGATCTGCCGCCAGAGATAGATGTGCTGAATTTTACCTGGTAAGCCACCACCATGTGGCGAACACAGATTGATAGAAATAGGTTAAATTAAGATGTAAGAATTAGCCAATAAGAAACTAGAGCTAATGGGCCAAGCATTGTTTTAATAAATATGGTTTCTGTATGATTATTTCGGTTCTGGGCAGCCAGGACAAACAAGCAGCCCTCTCCTTGCAACACATGAAGGGTGAAAACTCACACATGAAATAAAATAGTAATAGGCAAACCATTTTAAATATTAATAATGGCAAATACTACTTATATACGTATTTGGCTGTATCTAATACTTTGCAATGCAAGCAAAGGAGCACTTCAATCATTACTTAGGAAATTGTCACATTAGTCAATAATCTTGTGCCACTGTAAATATGCTTATTGCTCTTTAAATATTTCTAATTGGTCAGGAAGATAAATGAATTGGGTTTCATCAATCAACTGCTGCTCTACCCTCTTGGAATCCAATTTTTTAGAAAAAGGGAATTATTGAAATCACATTTCCTTAAGGCTCCCTTATCTTTATGGCTCTCTTTTCTAATTGAATAAAATATCTCAGCCTGCTTAAATTAAGTGGTCTGGGTTATAAGTTAGAGTGACAGTTTCCATTAACCTAGGAATTGGTGAAAGCCATTAACTCCTGCATTTGCAATTTCTTAATAACTGTCCTTTCAAAAAGGCACTGCCTTTCTTATTAAATATCACTCTACAATGA
Organism: Dicrostonyx torquatus; assembly: GCA_028555095.1. Classification (NCBI taxonomy): domain Eukaryota; kingdom Metazoa; phylum Chordata; class Mammalia; order Rodentia; family Cricetidae; genus Dicrostonyx; species Dicrostonyx torquatus. Next base: position 6,796,354 of record JAQHUG010000013.1, on the reverse strand, counting down.
ACAACAAGTTAGGTATGGCCTTATAAACGGCCCTTAGAGCCCCAGGTAACTTAGAAACACTTTATGACATCTGTTCCCCTTGAGGGACAATCCACAGGATGTCCCCTGTTTAAGTGACATAGCTATTGCTGTTGCTCTCTTACACCGAGTTCTTCACATCAGCATTCTGTAGTAAACCCAGATACAGAGGTGGTGACATGCTCCATGAACTTAAATGCTTATCAGGGTAAAGGATTCGTAAGAACTGCTACTGAGTTGAGCAGAATCTTGTCCTGCAGACCATAGGCACTATTACCCATGGAGCTTGAAGTACTGACAGAAAGGCAATCACACCCTTGGGAACAGAGTCACTATTTGTCCTTTCCATGCCATTCAACTTTTGTATCACCGAAAGAAATCCACTCTTTTTGATTGGTCTCCATTGTTCCATAGAAGGAAAAGAAAAGCTGCTTCTCATTTTTTTAATGAAGCTTTCTTTTGCTGCCTACTGTACAGATAATATAAGAACACAGCAGAACACAACTTTATATGTAGTTGTGATGAGAAAAATAAGGCAATAACTTGCAGACCATTACCAAAATAGGTATTGAGTATCAGCAGTGATCTGTAGATCTAATAACATCTTTTCTATTTCACTCATCTGAATGAGTTGTATTCAGACCACCCTATATTTGAGGACATAAGATTATGTTATATGATCTTTGGCACTAGAGTCTTTTTGATCTATCTTTGGGAACAATTAAGTGTCCTTCAGTCTTTGCACTGACACTAAGGAGTGTTGTGAGGAGGCCGCTTGTTGATTCCTTGCTGCTCAACCCCAAAATAATCACACAGAAACTGTATTAATTAAATCATCACTTGGCCTATTAGCTCTAACTTCTTATCGGCTAGCTCTTACATATATTTTTTTTCCTTACAGACCATTGTGTGTTAGCTCTTACATATTAATTTAACCCATTTCTATTAATCTGTGTATCAGCATGAGGTAGTGGCTTACAGGGTAAAATTTAGGCATCTGTCTCCAGCGGTGCTACCTGGTTTCTCCCTGACTCTGCCTTTCTTTCTCCCAACATTCAGTTCAGTCCTCCCTGCCTAGCTCTGTTCTACCTATCAGGCCAAGTCAGCTTCATTATCCACCAATGGTACTCACAGCTTACAGAAGCGAATCCCACATCAAAAGAGAAATCATAGAAATGGGTGAATTTTAACCAAACTCTGATGTAGTTAAAATATAGAAACATCGTTCTCTTTAATTTCGACTAGCAGCCAAAGGCTTGTTTTTTGTAGACTATTTGTTAACTGCTCTTTTGTGAATCTTTTCCAAGTGTTATTGACCTCTTGAAAGAACCAGAAACCAAATAAACCCATCAAACTATGACAGTTTGTTTTAATCTAAACAGAAAGTTTTTCTCTTATATGTTGAGTTCAGATGGATTTCTGGAATTGGCAGTAGTTTTAAGAAAGATATGTGTCTCCCCACTGTTGAAATCTATAAAACTGGGCACAGTTCTCTGTTTACATTTCCACATTCCACAGACTGACTTACTGTGAAATCGCAAGCTTAGCTGTCTTGGCTAATGAATCACAGTACATTGAAAAAGCAGGGTCCTTACCTTGGAAGGAAGAAACACAATTCTGATAGTAATTTCTCTGTCAGTATTTATTCACCTCTATGTGTATATGCATATTTTTATTATTCTTCTAAGTCAACACAGAGGTATTGTGCCGTGATTATATCAAAATATTCTATTTTTCTTTACTGTGTTTTAGTAATAGCAATTTTGTGTTTTAAAAAAATTAATTCAGGCTCTTATATACAATCCAAAACAGGACTATTCTGCAACTCTTTGTTAAATGTGACCACTCCCACTTATCTGAAATCATATAGAAATGAATCTGGTGTCATGGATTACGTACTGATATTTAATTCTTGGTGACTTGAGGCTTGGAACTACACAGAAATATTGGGAATCCATATGTTTCAATGAGTCTTGGGTTTTAGCATATTTTCTCACACAAACTTCAAAAGACCTTTAAACCTTCAAGGCTTCAGAAGAGTTTAGTTGCTGCAGAAGGGTAATTTATATGGAAAAATAGACAGTAAGTACCAATAAAAATGAAACACATTGTGTTATAAATATCCTGACAGTGTGATGAGGAGCCCTGGGCCACAGTTCCCTGAACACAGGTGTTTTCATATGTCCCATCCCAGTGTTGAGGATAGAAACTGAATTCTCTGAGATTAAAATGTGAGCTAGTCTTTCAAAATTGTCTAACATCTTAAGTACACAAGAGGAATGATTTTGTCTATCTTGTCTCTCATGTGTCTGTTTTGAACATGTATTGCTTGTATTAAGAAAATCACCTGCATTTCTATAACATAATTTTTTACCTAGAATTAAATACATGAGCATTAGAATGTCACCCTAGGTTTTATTTATATTTATTCACTAATCATGATATAGGTAGCATCCATAATGGTCATTAAGTAAGTTCATAACTTCCCCAATGACTTAAGTGCAGCAAACACTGCAGCTAAACTTGTATTCACATTTCAATTGAATTATTTTTCTGAAGAAAGTATTTGGGGCAACTGCTGGCAGTGCTCAGTAGTCACAAGTTTATGCTTGTATGCAAATAAGACTGCCTTCCATTTCCAAAATTCAGTGCTTCTCAGCAGCTTCTCTGCTTTGCTTATAGATATTTAGGAATAAATATAGATCTTAAACCTCTAAATACTGAAAAAATATGTGCATTTCCGAGAACACAGGACTCCATGAAAACAGGTTTTTTTGAGTCATCCCTATCTAAACTGTGGTCTTTTGATTGATGCCATCCCTTGACACTTGTTAAAAAATTACTTATCTTTTTATCACCATGAATTTCTACCCCTCCTCATAAACAAATGAAACCTTTAGCTCAAAGTTCAATGAATCAAGCTTAAACTAAATGAATTAGAACTCTTAGGGGAATGGGTGTTAAGAAGAATGAAGCACTGATGACTGATTAGCAGTTGTAACTCTTCACATTGAATTATTGACTCATGTGACACTAGAACCTCCCAAATTGCCATCTATAAAAAGCTTAGAGTATATAACCTTTGGATTACTGTAGATCTTGTGAGTGGTTCGGTGTGTTACAAGCAGTTTCCCACAGCGTATTTCCTTGTAGGTTGCAGAAGGAGAATAGTCATCTTCCTACAGTACTGGAGGCTACTTAGACAGAGCTCAGCAATGCCATATTCAGGCAGAAGTAATAGTGAATGGCAGAAATCCCCTGCGTCAGGATGGAAGTTTTGGAATTTTTCTCATCATTGATTTTCAGTCACTAAGTACAAAGAACTAATTAGTTGAAGTTGGTTGACTTAAGCACTTTTTTCCACTTTTGCAAGAGTCAGAGACTGAGAATTCATAAATACGATATAGATGCTCTGCCATATTTTTGCTTGTTTTTCTGCCTTTCATTGTTTTACAATAAGCTACAGCTAAAAGTCTCAAATCTCAGGTCTTGAACTCTATCACCAATGGTAAAGTCATCATTAGTGTTTCTTTACTTTATTTTGATAACAAAGCAGGCAGATATAAAATCTTTACATATTCTAGTGTGTTGAATTTAGACAACACTCCCAGAATGGTTCAGTCTATGTTCCCATCATTATTTCTGACTTGTTCCTTCTATATCCTCCTCCTAGTTTAAAGAATACTTTTATTAAGTTTTTTAAATGCCTCTCTTGTATTTGTAGTGAAACACACCCAGAATGTTGAAATTAGCCCTTGAGTCTTGGGAAAAAATTGTTTTACTGGTCTTTCTTCTGTAAATGGGCAGTGTGGGTTTGGGCAATCCATCTAATGTTTCTGGGTTCCAACCTCCCCTCATGATAATTATCACACCATCTAATGTTTGAGGCAATACTATGTGGCAGAAATTTAAATATACTATCTCAGTTTATCCTCAGGATGGTCTTATTAAATAAGAGAAGGCAATATTGTAAACTTCAGCTTGAGGTTACTAAAGGTTGCAGAGGTTATGTCCTATAAAAGTGTCAGAGTTAGGACACCAGGTTGGGAAAATCTCATCTCCAAAGGGAGGATATTGGAAACAGGACATACAGGTGCAGCTGCTGGTTGGACCATACAGGTGATGCTGGTGAGTTTACTGGAATAGATGGGGATGCTGACTTTAAGGGGAGGCAGCTTGCTGCAATCCTTCAGCTGGCTGTGTGACAGGGAGAAGAGGCTTATCATGTTTGATTTTTAATATAGTTTATTATGAGAAACAAAATTTTGTCTCAGTATATTCAATTGCTGGCAATTGATCCACTTTGTTTTGAAAACATGTCAAGAGCCAAGAGTGTGTAGGATGAACAAAACGCATTGGGCTATTGTGGCTTTTTACTCATGGCATCTGCTTCCTGGTCTCTTGGCTAGAACATTAAAATGTTAGCATACATGCTTCCTCATTTTTCCCTGTGCTATTCAATTGGCCATCTTCTTTCCTGTCATATTTTGGTCCTTTCTTTCAATTTGAACTTCTATCACTCTGTAAAGAAATTTCAGATTTCTCACTACAAATAAATAGATGACTGGATGTCTTTCTTTGCTTGCTTGCTTTCACCATCAGAAACTTAATATGCTAATAGTTGGCAAACTAAAGCAAGAGGCCCAAACACAGGCAATATGCTGATACTGAAAGTGAAGTTTTATTAGAGTGTAAATGTGTTCTTATTGCCTGTATGTTGCTTTTGCAATAAAACTGAAGAGCTAAAATATTTATCACAAACATTTAGTGGTCCCCAAACCTAGAATGAAAAAAGTTTGATAATACTTGCTAATTCATTACTTTTAGAACTATCAAATTAAGATTTTTATTTCCAGTTATCATATTTATCTCCCCTTAATTCAAAACTTACTATTGTGCTTATTTTCCATACAAATCAGCACAAAGACTTCTAAATTTTTCTCAGACAGGCATTAGAGAACATCTGAACTAATCTTCCTCAGTCTTCCCATTAATTTTTTTAATGACAAATTCATTCTTTAGGTTGGGTTAAATGGCAAATCCCACCCATACCTTGCCAACACCAACTGTGACATTTGAGAATACCACACTATTTTCTATAACACAATTGGAACCCATCAATAAAAAATTCAGTGGGCATTTGTGATTCTGATTAAACTTATTATTGAAGAAAGAATTATCATGTGCCAAATTTGATAGCAAAGTTTAGCAAATAAATTCATTTTTATCATATTCATTAATATTTTAAAACATGAATATCTTTTTGTGCAAACATTTATTAGCAATATCCTGGAAAATTCGTTAACTAGATTTTGAGCTACTGGAAAAGTTCTGCTTTCATTTTTAATTTAAAAATTTCAAATTTACAATTGAAGAAAGTACACAGGCACCATTTAATGAAAATAATGTTCCCTAGACATACCAGAAACATATTATTAAGTTTAAAATAGGGCAGGACCCTAATCCAGGGATGCTGGAAAGGCTTCGTGGAGGAGCTGACTCTTGAGCTGGGTATTAAAATTTTAGAACACTCCCTGGTTCAAAAACTTCATGATGAGTCTAAGTTAAAAAGGATGAAGTTAGAATTACAGGTCTTGAGGATTATAAGAAATGTGAAAAGCTAAAAGTGGGAAGGAGAAATTTGTTATCTATAAAAAGAAGAATAAAGAAGAACACTGAAGCTGTATTGAATTGGGAGTGAATCTTAGACTGTTTTTAAGCAGGAGAGTATCAATTAGATTATATCTACATTGTGAATTCCAAAGGGTCAGAAAAGTCATTGCATGCATCTGACCCACAGGGATTACTGGCTCTCCCTTGAACATAACAATCATTTAATAGATAGGTGTTTCTTGATTAATTTCTTCCTGGAAGTGAAACATTTCTCCCTGACTCATAGACAACAGTATCTTGAGTTGTTTCTTTGAGCCTGACAAAATGCTGATGCCATGAGAATTTAAAAAAAAAATAACTGCAAGTAACATCAAAGTGATGTGATATACCAAACTCATGGCACTTGTAAGTCCTTGTCCTCTTCATTCTAGCTAGAATTTCTGTTTTCAACTTGAAACAAGAGTTTGGCATATTCATAACTACCCAAGGTAGAAATTTTATTCTCGTTTAAACCTTTTAAGGTAACATTGGAAAGTGCTGTGTTTTTCAACTCCTGGAAGGTGACATCCTCCTGCTGATATTGTTCGCACAAATGGGAAATGGAATGATCTTTCCAGTGTTGTCAATGGAATTGGGAATTTGTTCTTCCTCCGGATACTTAAAACAAAGCCCTGGCTTTCTAGAAGTCTATATATCACCAGCTTGTAGTAATTGTTTGTCATCATCAAACATGATGGCAGGCTTCTGACATCTTTAGTGTAAGATTTCAAATTTATGTGTGTGTCATTGTAGTGTAAAAAGAAGAGACATTTTAGAATTTGTGTTCTGTAGAGCTTTGTTCTGATGGGAACTGTTTTATTTCCTTCTTTGACAAAACCTGATATGGAATTTCACCTTAGGAATTTTTCAAAGCTATTTTCCTATCCAACGTTATTACTGTGAGAGAGCCAAGGTCGTTCCCTCTTTGATGTGATTTGATTCCTCATTATTGTTTTCATGCACATGTATTTAGCTGTTATCAGGGTCTATGAGTAGCAGATTCAACAGTCCTATTTTGAAGACTGACTACTTTGGATTCTGAAGTCTGGGGCTTATCCAGTTTGTCCCATATCTGGAGTCTATAAGAGTCATTCTGGAGCTCTGCTAAGTTTCTTAAGTTTCTTCTGCCATTCTTCTCTTATTTCATGTACACCTCACTGACTTGTCCAGTATCAACATAGTCACTCTATATCCACAGCTAATATTGCTCTGCTGTGCAGCCATTTCCTCAGAGCTCAACTATTCCTTAACAGGGAGGCTAATGAAATAAAATTCACCATGGCAACCTTAGCAGTCATAGTTGCTAGGAACAGTGGCTTGCCCACCAGCAGAGCTGCTTGCAAGGAAGTTGTATGGGGAGTTTCGGGGATGCAGCTATGTGGCTTTCACCCATGTTTAGGTGAGCTTTTTCGGTAATACATCTGCATTTAAGTCATCCCCACACCTCTCCACACGCGCTCCAGTAAGGAACCTCAGTCTTTTAGTAAGTTAGAACGGGTGGAGGAATTTCTTTGTTCATCAGTCATGCCCTCTCTGTGGTGAATAGACATCTATTTCTTGTCCAAGTAAAGATCTTGACAGCTCTGCATTTGTAGTCTCCCATGCGTACTTCTATGAGGAAGCTTTCCTGTTTTTCCCAGCCTCTTGAGTGAGAAACATTGGATACAGTGTTACCATCCCAGTGAAACGTTTTCATATTCCCACTAAGCAAATCCTTACATCATTTTCTATGCATTGGTATTATACTGTGCTCATCAAAGTACCAGATATGATGTCACAAGTGTCAGGGTTGAAGCAGCAGAGTACTTTGGCAGGTCAGGGCCAAGATCTTCCACAGAGATCACAGCAGACAACAGATTTCATTCAAGATATATGTTGGGAATAGGGTAGGCTGAAAGGTCACCCTTGGAGCAAGGACAAGATGGATAGATAGATAGATAGATAGATAGATAGATAGATAGATAGATAGATAGATAGATAGATGGATAGATGCATAGATAGATAGACAGACAGGACAGACAGAGACACCAACAGAGCAAGAGTGAGCCCTGATGGTGGGACCTCTTAAAGTGTGCATATGTTGCATTTGGCAGCTGATGATGACATGTCTTTTGGCACTGAGTGCTAGAAGGCAGGCTGGAAGAGTACCTGACAAAAATAGGTGTTCACTTAACTCTTTAAGATAAAGGGAAGGATCTCACATTCTATAGCCTATCTTCCTTCTCCATGTACAAGTGAAATCTGTCAAAGGACGTAACCTTTGTCTTTATTGTGCCTGCCTCCATGCCAGGCAGTGCCATTCAGGAATTCTGCCTACTGGTATCTCTTTCTTGTGACAGAGTGCTAAACAGTGATTTATTGCTTGAGTACACATTGCCTTCATGGAAGTGATTTGTTTAAAACAACAGTAAAGAGCTAAATAAATTATTCATTCCATGGTAATTCTTCACTTTTATGTGCTGTAGTAAGCGTCAAAATAAGCAGCCTGTGGGGCATTTTATTTGTGCCACATTAATCTTGGACAGTTAAAAAAAAAGACAGAAAAGAAAAAAAAATGAAAAGGAGAAAACATAAAAATGTTCCATTTTCCAGAAAATAGGTTTCTTTTTATCCTACCGCCTCTTGCAGAGGTAGAGTGTTCTAGCAGGTCTTCCTGCTTCATCTGCCCCCACTCGCTTTGTGAGCCAGGTACTGAAGCCATCTGATTGGGGCCGAGTACCTCTTACTGTTCCTGTTCAGCATGCAGAATCCTGCTGTTCCTCCTCACAACTTTCTTTCACTATGGAAAAGTCCCTGTCACAGGTCCAGGAAGCAAGTGAGTTCTTTCCTGGGAGATCTGCATTTCCAGGAGTGGACCCAATGTGGGGTTTGTAAATTTCACTGATGTTGATTTAGAATTGAAAGCTTATGAAGTGTGAGAAGCAGCGATGACATTCTTCTCTGCTTGTGCAGCTGATTTCCAGTGAGGCTTGGAGGTGCCCTTTATTCCTTGCCTTCTGTTGACCCTCCTTCCAGGAAACATTGTCCTTCTGTGTTTGCGCCAGAGACCTAGGGGCAATATTCAATGCATGATAGCCCATGTTAATAGAGGAGCAAATAGGTGACTGGGTTGTGAATTCTCAGCAGGTTTCACACCTTCTTTTTCTAAGTAGGACTCCTACATAATTTGTGAGTGCTCATGGGCATCGCAGGAGGTGGGCTATGCCCTGTCATATCTACAGAGGCCAGAGAGAATACAACACAGAGATATGCCTCTATCAAGGTCTTAGAACTCATGACACAGCCCATTGTCTGCTTCCAGATCAGAAGGCAAGAAAATCTAGGTTTAAGTATGTACCAGGTGAGCCCCAGACCCATTCACCCTACTCCTCTATATTAAACCTCTAAACCCAGATTCATAGATTATGGAGTGGATCTAAAGATGAATTGTGGGTAAAGTTTCTGATGGCTGAAAAAGCATGAATTTCAGCTGAAAGGGCCCAGCGATCTGGAAAGAGTTCAATGCACGTTTACCACGGTGCTCTTTTCCTTCCTCTCTGTTTCCTTGGTGCTGAAGACTTGCAAAGTCTCGAAGTCATTCGTGTGATAACTGTGCCTTGGGAATCCGCCTGGTTAGAATGTGTTAGGAGATCAGGTATCCATTTCATTTGCATTCCTGATAGCATCTAGCAGAATGAAGAGCACTGTGTGGTCAGTGCCCCTAAGAAGTTAGATTGACATTAGCAGGCCAGGGGTTAAGTTGACTCGAAAATGAAAGAACAGAAGAACAGAGAACAGAGAGACACAGAGAGAGAGTCGAGCATTGTGGTGTTTGAAAACAAGGAATATACTTTGAACTTTCAAGCTCTTATCTTTCCCTCCTCAAAAAGACAACACAGTTTGATGGATGCACGTTTGAAGCTAGAATCTGATTGTGGAGGTTCAAATCCCACTTCTCCTGTCCATGTTCTAGCTAGCTAATTCTGGTGAAGGAAGGATGGCGTGAGGGAGGGGAAAGGAAGAAAATCTTGAATAGCTGAGAAATAACAATACAGATTATTTCTCAAAAGGTTTAAGACACAAAATTACTGAATAAATTAGTGATACAATTCAGGAAGTAAAGGGAATTCTGACGACATCAATGAGTATTTAATAAAAAAATGATGAAGGTTAAATGACAAAACTAAGTTCTTAGTCAGGGTCCCAAGGTTTGTTCCCTTACCAATTCAATCCTGACAACAACTGGGAAGCTCCCTCTGGGCCCCATGCGCACACGGTGGGTGACCTTCCCCTACACAGAGCAGGAGATATTGAGGATTCCATAGAAAAGCGATGAAAGACTCCAAATTGAGATTTATTTCCACATCTGCACCCTAATGTGCTTGTATTCATCCAGGGCTGTCCTTCCCTACATCGAAGAAATCACTGAATGATTGCAGCTCTCTGCAGTGTCCTGGCCAACCTTCAGGAATCTTGCAAATTTGGGCATGAAAGCTAACACTCTTGAATTAAAGGACAGAGAAATCAATAAACCTTTGGATGGGATCATAGACATGCTTTATAACCACTTGTCCCTCACAAAAGAGATACGCAACATTGAATTATCTGTGGCATTTAATCTTTTAATCAGTCTCAGCTTTCAAGAGGAAATCCTTGGCATTAGGAGTGCCGTTCCTGAGGTTGGAATGTGATGAAACAGCAATGGTCTTGTCTTGCGGTTACGAGATGTTTCCTAATTCCACTCTACTCTGGAGACTGGCTGCAGCAACTGCTGTGTAATTGGAACACGTTGCGAATGCCTGAAAAAGTCCAGCACCGATAGAAAAACCTTAGACCTGTCAGATCATTGACAAACACTGACACTCAAGGTCAGGAGGGAGATATTTTAAGTTCACCTGGAATAGAGACAGTAAAAGGGATTTTGGCATGATGCTGATTTAACTATGAGGTTAGGATCCCGATTATGTTTGACTCCGCTGTTTTATAAAATTCGAAACTTAATATTAGTGTGAAGCCCCAATCAATTGAAAAGATGGAGAAATGTGATAATATTTCATTTTTTAAAAACTGGTGGCAGTGGCATAAAGGGTGACATAGGAGAAGTAAGTAGAGGTTTGGGGCAATGTCCATGGAGCATCCTAAAAACTGGTATTTCTAAAGAGTCAATGACGTTACATCTTCATGGAATTTCAGGATTGGCTGTATTAGGAGGGGAGAAGGGGATTATAGAGTTAAGGAATACACAGAGTACTCAGCAGGATGAATACTAAAATCTCTGAAGATTAGAGCAAGTCAAGGCATTTAGCACTGACTGCATTTCCAGGAGGAAGAGGTCCCAGAGAGCACAACGCAACCATAGAGAAAACGCAAGCCTGCAAAGTCATATTGACTTCCGTCAGTGCCATGCTGTTTACAGCGGAGTCTGGGCTCAAGTCCATGTTGCCTGATTCATAGCATGGGACTGCAAAAGGCTTAATGAGCATCGAATGGGAAACCCTGTCTGAAGGTGAATTTACAGTGGAGCTAATGAAGTTTACGTTTCAGAGTCTCCGTGGGCAAAGGGTTTTGTGATGGCTGGAGTGTGGGGGCTGCAGATAATTCCAGGTGGGACAGGGAATCCACCTGTTGTCAGAGCAGTTCTATTTACCCACCTCTGCTAATCCTGCCGAAGCTTTCCAGAAGAGAATAATGGGAAATATTAAAGATCTATGATCACTCCTAGTCTAACTGTTGTTGAAGTAAATATTCATCCTGGAAATGAATGTTATTCTTCATTTTGTGTCATTTTCTTAGGAGTTCTGAAATGCTAACACTTCTGTCCTGAGAAAATCCCTTTGTTGCAGGGGGCGGATGCCGCTTGTTGGTTCCCGACCACTTAGCCCTGAAATAATCACACAGGAACTGTATTGATTAAATCACTGCTTGGCCCATTAGCTCTAGCTTCTTATTAGCTCTTACATATTAATTTAACCCATTTCTATCCATCTGTGTATCACGACGTGGGTGTGGCTTGCCAGCTAAATTTCCATTTGGCTCTGGTGGTCTCCTTGGCTTCTCTCTGACTCCACCTCCTTTCTCCCAGCATTCAGTTTAGTTTTCTCCCCTAGCTCTGTTCCCCTATAGCTCTGCTATAGGCCCAAAGCAATTTCTTTGTTAACCAGTGGTAATCACAGCATACAGAGGGGAATCCCACATCATCCCCTGTCTATGACTGAGGCTATACAGTGCTGTTGTAGGCCTATCTGCTTCTCCCAATGTCTTAAATAAGATCCGTTCCCAATCTTATACATGCAAACCCCCAACTTATATAACAAATTAGTGTGTAGGAGTAGATAAAGATTATCCTTTACTTTTCGATATCCCCCCATTCAGTAACTGGGTCTTCTAAACATATGACCTACATCATTTGCCAAACGTCATACTTAGGTAGACTTTCCAATCTTAAAAAAATAAAATAAAATTGTTTTATGTCTTTTTTTTTCTCCTTTGAGACAGGGGTTTCTCTGTATATCTTTGAAGCCCATCCAGAACTCACTCTGTAGATCACGCTGGTCTTTGAACTCACAGAGATCCACCTGCTTCTGGTTCTGTGTCTTCTAAAAGAATAAGAACATGCCGGTTTTTATACCCACTATAAGCCATTATGAAAGTTTAGAATTAAAATCATATATTTTGGTTCTGTGACTAAAGGATGAAGATTGCTTCACTTCTATGGGTTTTTTTTTTTAAAATATACTTTATTTGCCATTTTACGCTATTATTTACGTGTTTGAAGAGATGGCTTCTCAATGGCGAGCACCTCCTACTCTTGCAGAGGATTCAGTCTTGTTTCCCAGGATCAACAATGTTGCAGGGAGAAACCATTTGTTTCCTGGCCGCCCAGCAGCTTAGACCCCAAAATAATCACACTGAAACTGTATTAATTAACCCACTGCTTGACCCGTTAGGTCTACTTTCTTATTGGCTAACTCTTACATCTTAATTCAACCCATTTCCAGTAATCTGTATATCACCACATGGCTGTGGCTTTCCAGGTAAAACTCCCAGCATCTGTCTCCAGAGGTGGCTCCATGGCTTCTCCTGACTCAACATGGTGTCTTACAACCATCTGTAGTTCCAGTTCCATGGAACCTTTGCCCTCTTGGCCTCTGTAGGAACTGCATAGATATAGTACACTTACATACATTCAGGCAAACACTCATATAGATAAAGTGATTTTTTTAAAAAAAAAAACAACTCAGTTTCATGTCAGCTATTTTAATCTGGGAATTCTCCTTTAGACCGCTGTGTCCCACAGTACCTTATGCACTCAGAAAAAGTGAACAAAACATCCATTGAACAAAATGGTTTCTATTGCTTGTTGAATATTGTTTCTAAGTGTGTGCAGTGCCGTCTACCTTTCTTGCCTTTAGTCTTTCACTTATGAAAGGGAATGCTGTGGTTTTATCTGATCTGGCTAATCTCTGATGCTTTATTCTTGATGCTTTTCTCTCTGTAATCTATAGCAAATAGAATTTCATTTATAAGCACAATAGAAGTATGACATTATGTATATGCACACATAAACATATATGATATATATACACATGTATGTAAGTATGATCTAATATTATTCTCATTTTTATTCTAATAACATGTCATCAATATCCTGATACTTGGATCATTATTATATGCATATTTTTATTTACTTACTTCTTATACTATTTCAGAAGATGTTATCTTTTATAATTGATTCTTTAGATCTGTGAATAACAGTGTAAAACCAAGATGTGGAGGCAGAGAAGGAAAATTTTACTGCGACCCATGGTGTTAAATGTTAGTCACAGGAAGCACAAGAACAGAGGTACCCTTCATCGTTAACATGCAGTTTGCTACCCAATTCTGTCTTCTTTGTGTATGAGCTACGCAAAAAGAAGCTTAATATTTAGAACATATGATTCTGACAGAGAATGAATTAAGAACCAATAAATCTGTCCTTCTCAGACTGTTGCATCAGAAAGTTGGGAGGATATGTCCGTTGTTTACAGCCCTTTTGTCTTCTTTTATACACCCTTCTGACTTATGAAATTGGCCTTTCTCTTTCCTTGTGTTTTTGTTTCTCTTTACCAATGACTTCTCAGAGAGAAAAGGATTCAAGGAATATTCTCTTATTGTCTTGTGGATAAAGTGATCTGTATTCTCTGGTTTGCACCTAAGTACCAAGTGAACAGGGGGAACAGGGGGAAAAGGACAGGATATATAGTTTGTAGTTTAAGGTAGGATAGTCCACACAGCTTTCAGTAATCATAGTCCCCAAACAGCACGTTAACTTTTGCTTTTGTCTTTGTTCTTCAGACCAAATTATTTTTATATCATCAAGTCTTGACTTTGGATATCTTTTGCTGTTTTATTTATTTTACATATTATTATCCTTGTGTAGAGCAGCCTTGCTTTAAAAATGCATTTCCTTCATAGTCAATTTAATTGCTCCATTTTGCTACATTTTTTGACTTTGTTCTTGTGGAAACATTTTGCTCTTTTTTTTTAATGCAGATATCATCTGATTTAGCATCTCCCTTATCCTGGCTCAAGGCAGAGGATGCTACACAGAATATCATTTGGGTAGAGTGAATCACAAAGAGAAGAAAGAAGAGTATTATAGTTAACAATACTCTCTTGATATGTGCATATGGCTTTGACATTGCTTCTCATTATCCTTTAGCAAAAGATGAGGAGGAAGAAATGTGGTGCTAAGGTCCATCAGATTACTTTATTTGGTATGGTAACATCAATAGATTTGGAGGGACAGTATGCCTTTGAGTCATCTCTCAATGTGGGGAATATCATTAATGTTCTCTTTTGAAAGATTTATTTCAAAAAGCATCTTAGGTCTAATGGATTTGATAAGCTTGGGTTGTTTTGTCTGCTAAATATGAAGATCTTATTTCAGAATTAGGTTCTAATTGTCTGTTTTTGCAAATGTTCTCTTGCTGGTCAGCAGACTGAAGGGGGTGGGTGAATGTGCCCTGAGCAAAGGCTGGTTTTTCCCATGTGGTACCATCTAGGATACCTCCATAGCTGTTGGTGTTGGAGCTGTTGCCTTAGCTGCAGATGACCTCCAGTTCAGCAGGGGAACAGATTCATACAAAGAGCATGGAAAATTTACTGATAAAGTTTCTGCACTTCACCCAAGGGCTATTCACATGCCTCAGCTAGCCCTGTGCCTTGTGCTCATCCAGCTATCTGCACATCCCCGTCTCCACAGCATCACTGTGGGTTGTCTTGTCTTTTGAGTTCCCTAGAGGAGATGTAGTAGTGGTTTGACTCGCGTACTCTCAGAGTCATGCAGAGAATATTACATAGATAAACATTACACTAAATTGTATGGGGCCTGCCACAAAACATGAAGGTCATTTGGGAATTAAATACTTTTCAGAGAGCCAGGCGGTGGTGGCGCACACCTTTAATCCCAGCACTCAGGAGGCAGAGGCAGGCGGATCTCTGTGAGTTCAAGGCCAGCCTGGTCTACAAGAGCTAGTTCCAGGACAGGCTCCAAAGCCGCAGAGAAACCCTGTCTCAAATAAAAATAATAATAATCTTCAGAGGCAAAAATAAAAAATATTTTAAGTGCTTTTTGCATTCAATTCACTCTTTTTAATGGTTTTCAGATTTTTTTTTAGTTCTCTGATTGTGTTTGCATATGCTAAACTATTTTTGACTGAGTCCTTTAAGGAGTGTGTGTGTGTGTGTGTGTGTGTGTGTGTGTGTGTGTGTGTGTACACATCACAACCTTTATGTTCCTTTTGGGCTTTGGGGGGGACCTTAATGTTGTTTAGCCATTATTGATCCCTATTCCTTTTGATTGGTCAAAAGATGGTGCAATTACACATTCACTTACATCTTCCAAAATAATGATAACATAAAATAATCTGTTGGAGTCTGCAAAAGAGTTTGTGCTCATTCACCATTGGAAATCCTTGATCTGCTGTCAGTCAGGTTCTCTGGGAAGTTAAATGGAAAGAGCAACTGAGGGGACTTAATTAGGGTTCCAAAAGTGTAGAGATAAAATTATGTTTAAAATGACTCAAAAAGCATTGGGGTTGTAGCTAAGTAATACGATATGTGTGAGGTCCTGGCTTTTATACTCAAGGTCAAAACTATACAGAGGTGTGCACACAATAATGATAAAATGAAACAAAAGATCCTTACATGCCGTTACCTTGAAGTCAATAAACATTTCAATCTTGTACCTTTTTATTAGAAGAAATACATTTTCCAGACTATATGAAGGGAAGCACATGCAAAAAGATGGAAATTATGGCTATCACCATGTATGACAGTGCATGGCTTTGTATAAATTATTTTGACAAAGCAGACAGTGAGGGCACCTCAGTGATTTCCCATGTAGCTCCGTCAATGGTCATACTCAATGAACAGTTACACACAGTGGTTAGGACCCTGAATGTCATCTTAAACCTGCTCCCCAGATACTAGTTTAGATTTAGATTATTTGAATTTTCTGCGCCTCAGTTTCCTCATCAAGAAGTCAGATAACTGCTTAAAATATCAGTGATATTGAAATGTGTTTTCATGTGGAATAAGCTTTCAATATTGATAAGAGATTTCAGTTTGGCATTCAAGTAAATCACCAAAGATCACATCCTAGATGTTACTCAGTAAGTGGCTACTCCTGTTAAGTTAATTGTTGGCAGAATTCATTTCATACCACAGAACTGAAGCTACCTACTGCTCATTTTCCAAGTCTCCATCATATCCATGGTTTGGGATTACAGCTTTATCTCCAACAGTGAAAGGAGAAGGAATTTGCTAGGAGGAAGTAGCATGAAAGAGATTTTCTTTCTCTATTAGCTTGGATCCTAAATGTTCCTCAAAGGAACATAAATGACAGGTTTGGTCTCAGCTTCTGTTTGCTACAGACAGTGATAGAACCTTTAAGAGATGAGGCTGCCGGTTCTGCTGGCGCAGACCGGTAGGATTTGCTGAAGGAGGCAGAGGCAGGTGGATCCGGAGTTCGAAGAGATGAGGCTTAGTTGGAAAGATGGTGGATGAAGGTTCCTGTCTCTGAAGGGAGTATTGAGATACTGGCCCCTCCCCCCCCTTTTTTTTGCTTACTGGTTTCCTGAGGTAAACAGCTTTGTTCCATGTGGATTCACGGCCATGATAGTGTTCCTTGTCAATGCTGACACACAGCAGTGAAACCAACTGACCTTGGAATGAAACCTCCAACCTATGGACAGAACTAAATTTGTCTGCATTACAGTAATGTTGTGGGCATCTTCTCAGTGATGGAAATCTAGTAAACTCCATAACTAAAAATCAATAAAACAACCAAAGGAAAATGTATTATGAAATACTAAAGGCCCCTTCTTAATCTGTTGTATGTGGCATAATCTGAGAGTGGGGAAGTGTTGTGGCATCCTGTCGATATGAAAGTAAAGACTGCCGAGGCTTGCCCTTGTTGAAGAGGACAAGTGATCATCACTTGGGTCTGATGTCACTGCATGCTAAGTTATTTCTGGAATTGTACCAACTCTGGGCCTCCTTCTATAGGAAATGACATAATTTCCCTTGGTTGGATTGTAGGGATCTGGCTTTTGTGTTAAAGGCAATCTCTGGGATATTGTGGCTAGCTCAGAGCTCCAGAACTGGTACACTGAGTCACAAACCCTTTCCCTTTCCAGTAAAGAGCACATCCAAGCTAATGCTTGAGACTCTCTGGGAAGAGCCAGAGACCATCTCTCTGTTGACAATGTGTGCCTGACTCCTCATTCTCTAAGCTATAGGTAAACCTAAGTTTCTTTCTGCCAATGCTCTCTGGATTTTGAAACCTCTATGCTGCCATATTTAGGCTCCTTTTCCTTAAAGTACAGTATCTCTATCCTTTATTCACTGACCACATTACATGCACTCATGGAATGTCTCCTTTTCTGTAGGCTTATCACTGATGACACCTCTTTTGCTTGCTTTCTGAAAGGTATGGGTTTGTTTTTTCCTCATGTCCCATGTTCAACTTTTTTCTCTTCTGTTTTCAGGCTTTGAGTCTCTAGGAACTCATACCAACCCTCATCCCCCTCTTTGCTTCTTCACAGCACATGTTTGCTTTGTTCCTGGCTTTTAGCAAGCCTTATAGAGTGTTGACTGAGTTAAATGTGCAAAATTTTCAAGCTGGATATTCTTCTGAACAAAGCTCTTATTTTCCTGGAATTACATAAGTTCTCATTCTCAAATTTCTTACACCTTTAGGATTCGTAAAAGATCAATGATATCATTAAACCTCTATTCATTGTTTTGTGCCCTATAGATCTTTATCAGGTCAGAATCTTAAAGGATTCACAGCTCCCCCAAAGAATGAAATGTCTGAGTTGAAAAGTTGGATAAGTACTTGCTGAACCAAAGATACAATCTGGAGCATGCATATTTCAAAGGAAGGCAGCAGGCTTATTTTGCTTCCTTTTACTAAATTTGGAGGACAAAGAAAGTAACCCAAACCAGAACACCTATTTTTTACCCAACGTTCAAACTCCAGATCTCTTGATACTCTTTATAGTTCTTTGTCCCTGTATTGGCTTTGGTCTTGCCTCCACCCAAATGTTCTCTAGCAAGCTGTTAGAGTAAGCAGATAGATAGCCTTTTTAGCTAGATGGCAAAGAGGCCCACTAGATGCTGATGCGGGAGAAGGAGCTCACTAACTTCAGTCTTGTCCCAGCCTGCTATCATCCCCTGTTAGACCTGTTCTTGCTCACCAGAGTCAGACAATGGCTGACCTCAGGAGACAGAGATAATTTTCATTAGCTTGGTTGAACCTTGTAGTCCTCCACTGGTGCCATGATTACAGAAATCCCTGCCTGCTCAAACCTGAATTGTGTTGCTTTGTAGACTAAGATCCTGCAATCCTCTGGATTATATAGAAGGATGCTTAAAAGAAACCCCACACTTTCTCAGAATTGAGAAATAGATGGTTATTTACTTAGGGGTAAACTCACAAATCAGAATCCTCTGCTTGAACGGAGAACAGAAGCTGAATCCAGCAACTGGAAAGAGAGCGGATGCATGCTCTACATCAGTTTATATAGTATAAGAGGCCATGCCCAGTGGGCAGGTAACCACCAGCTGTAAGACTTCCTACAGCAGAATTGCTCCTGAGCATCGGAGAAAAGACTGTAGGATCTTGTGGCACAGATGACTCACTCTTTAGGAGCCTGAGACACAGTTCATTTCCCTTGGGATTACTTTCATAGTTGGAGCCATAGAGAGAGAAAAAGAATGCAAATTATTGGCAACTGAAAAACTAAATAGTTATATTTCCATTTTCTTTTCTGGTGTTTTCATCTTTTTTTGGTTTTAATAAACATTATACTAGTTCTTTCAGAATCTAATACAGCTTATTTTGATCATATTTGCTGTTCTATCCCCATCTTTTTGAAGTTCCATCCCTCTTTTCCTACCCCTCCATCTTTGTCTTCTTCCCCTCAACTCCACACAATTATGGCCAATATATGCTGCCCAGCTGTTTATAGATGTATGATCTTCTACTGGCATGTAGTTGACTTATCGTGGGCTATCCTCTTAAAGAGAACTGCCCCTCTCCCAGCAGCCCACAATTGTCAATAGCTGCTGTGCTAGGGGTGAAACTTTGTGCTCATATGCTTTTGGTCTGGCTTACGTCTTCCAGACCAAAAGGTGCATGCTGTCACAACTGATGGGAGTTCAAATGTGCAAGGGCCCTGTGTTGTTGTTGTTTTACTCTTTACTCTTTGGGAGCTCCCAAATAAATACACACAGAGTCTTGTTTTTAGCTATCTTTTCTTAACTTAATTATTCCATCTACCTTTTACATCTGGTCCGTTACCTTTCTCTATTCTCTATACCTTTCTTTATTTCTTGCTACATGGCTTGTTGTGTAGCTGGGTGGGTGGCCCCTGTTGTCCTCCTCTCCTTCTTCTTTGCTCGCTCTCATATTTATTCTCTCTCTCAGCCAGCCCTGCCTATCCTTCCTCCTGCCTAGCTATTAGCCATTAAGCTCTTTATTAGATCAATCAGGTGTTTTAGACAGGCAATGTAATACAGTGCCACAGAGTTAAACAAATGTAACATAAAAGAATTCGACACATCTTTGCATCATTAAACAAATGGGTTTTTTTGTTTTTTGTTTTTTGGTTTGTTTTTTTTTTTTTTTTTTTGGTTTTTCGAGACAGGGTTTCTCTGTGGCTTTGGAGCCTGCACTGGAACTAGCTCTTGTAGACCAGGCTGGTCTCGAAAAGGCTCACAGCATAAACAAATGTAACACATCTTTAACTAATACTTCACAGCAGTCCTGTTGTGTCCAAAAGATATTGTTGTCCTGTAGTTAAGAGCATCTCTAACTATTACACTCTTTCCACAATGTTCCAGGAGCAGTTATAGGAAGGGATGTAGTAAATATATTCCATTTAGTGTTGCGCATTCAGCAGTTGGTGAAGGGGCAGAAAACTAAGAGATGGTAGCATGTCCCCATTTTCTAAGTTTCCCCAGATGAAGGTATATACAGGTTAGTGGTTGAGTCAAATGTCCTGATAAATGCACAGCATACTCATAGCATTACAATTTCCTTCCCATGGGGTTAGAATGCTTCATTTAGTGAATGAGCAGGGGAAACAATTTTTTCTCCTTAAAAAAAGAAGCAGAAAAATTCCAGTGATGCTGTTTAGAAGTTGAACAGTGACTTTTCTTCCTCTGCTCTATGATGCTTAGTCATTGGCCAATACATGCCATGCAAAATTGCATTCCTAAGAAACTGAGCTGAGGGCTCTATAAATGCTTGGGGTTTTGTTTCTAAATTATATTTTATGGTAACAATGAAAAAATATTGTCATATTCAAAGTTGTGGCTAATAACTTGCCTAATGGAGACTTGTGTGTGTTAACCAACCCTGTTTCAATTTAATTAATTAACTTTAAGCAAACTCAGAAAGAACACTTGTCCAGCTATTTTGGTACAAAATGTTTTTAACTGGCTTTTACTAATTTACAGTGGGACATGTCTGTTTAGTCATGCATATATTAGTGTCTCTATTTATATCTACCAAGGCTTTGTTTTGTAATACAAAGCAGAAAAGGACTGAGGCTTTGAGGAAGTGAACTGGCATTTTTCTGTCACAAAGTCCTCTGTGACAATTCCTCACCTCATGCAAGAGACTGAATCATCAGCATTGATAGAATTATTCAGTAAAGAATATGGAAGGCTCTGGACAAGGGCTGCACTTGGGCCCAGCCTGACTTGATCTCTACACTAAGCAGAAAACCTTTGCCCATTTCTTTAAAGACATCACCCTTTCCCATACTGAGTACTAAGGGATGGATGGCTGCCATACAATGGCTCAGTAGGTGGGCACTACATTTCCTTTAAGTATGAACCAAGTAAGGTTTTGTAAGGCAAGAATATGACTAAAAGAAAAATGTCAAAGCAAGAAGCAGACTTCATGTGGTAACAGGAGTTCTGAGACTGGTTAGAAAGGACACTTCTGATATACTACTGTAGAACATTCCAGATATAACTAACTTCATGCTGAGGTTGTAGATAGTTTTTTAAGTGCAGATTATTAGTTCATAGTTATTTGTATTATTAGTAGTATATGTAGTCATTTGAACAGCCATAGCTAGTTGAAGATACTCTGTGACTTGGAGTGGAACATATGAAGGTTGTCATCAGGATCAGTGTCTTCTGTTTTAATCAGGGGCATCTGGGCACTGTACAATGAAATCAACATATAGCAATAAATAGGAAGCTTATGGACATTATTTCATGTAGGTGTATGGTTGTCAAAATAACCTTGGTAGGGGCTGGGAAGATGGTCCTACCAGAAGTGTTCTGGTTGTTTAAACATGAGGACATGAGTATCGAGTCCCAACACTCATGATAAAACCAGGTGTAGTGGCTCGCATCTGTAAACCCAGCACATGGGAGCAGAGACAGGAAGATCCCCTGAGATCATTGTCCAGCCAACCTAGTAGAATCAGTGCAGTGCTGCTTTAGTGAGAGACCCTGTCTCAAAATGTGAGGTGGAAAATGATAAAACAAGAAACCTAATGTTGCATCTTTGCAGGCCTTCCCTCTCATGCACACAGACACACAGACACACACACACACCTACATGAACACATGCATACAACACACACACAGAGAGAAATGAAAATACCCTTGCTTCCATTAAACTTATAGTTAAGTGTCATATATTTGAACTAAGAAAACCTACACATGAAAATTATTTATTCAATGAAAATAAATGATGAGTTATATATTATTTAAACAAATTTTTACCACAGTTCTGTTGATTTCTTTAACATGTGGACATATACAAAGCTGTAATGTAATAGTACCAGGATAGGCAGACAATTGGGATTTTCAACTTATCCTCACTTTGGAGCAGTGAATTGAGCTGTGACCCCTTGAACATATGAGGATTTTGTTAAATAGCACCACTAATCAGAAACGAGCAGTAACTCACCAATAAACAACTTAAGAGCTCCTATAGAATGTTGCATCTCTCAGCTGCCCAGGAGTGAGGGTTGAGTAATGTGGACAGCCATGGGGGAGAATGAAGGGAAGAGAGACCTCGGGTAATCGATTAAACACATAACTGAAGGGTAGAAGGTTGCCTTTCCGTCTTGCTCTGGTTCTAAAAACAGGGAGGTTAGATTGGTTTGAACAGCTATGCTGTGAAACGTTACAAAGGATGCCTCTCCTGTGATACACTGTGGCCCACAGCATTGGCATTTTCAGTTTCACTAGCCCAGCAAGAGGAAGCAGAGCAGAGATTTCCACCATTGTGCCCGCCTGCCCTGGGAAACAAATAATCACCATGTGTATGGGCAGGCTGGCTCACATCGTGTCACACTGGGTTAAAGGACTCCTACTCCTGGGTACCTCCAAAGCCCCTTGTCACATGAATGGCAGATATAGCCCATGACCATATGAACTTCATTATTTAGTTTACTGCTGTGTTGTATCATAAGATTAGCTACCTAGAAATACTTTCTGCCCACACCCCCGTTTTCTTGATGGGGAATTTATAGGCCTCTTTGGCAAAAACACCCTGAGGTGGAGCCACATGATTCTCTGTCTTCAAACAAACAGCCACCCTGCTGCCACTGATCAGCATTCCTGGGCTGGCTGTGATTGGAATTTAGCACTGAGGGTGACTTAATTGGCACAGGGATCTGTTAAGCATATGCCCCACCACAGGCATGCCATCTGATGTGCCCACAGGGTGCCCACACCTTACACATGCCCAAGTCTTGCTGAAGAAGGGAGTCTTGATGGCAGCTCACACTGTGGGTCAGGAAAGAGCAGCGTTAGAGGACAGGTCTGCAGGGATCTCTGTTGGTCTTCTGGGTAACACAGCTCTCCATTTCCTAGAAAGGAGTCCTAGTTGGCTTTCTGTGAAGTGTTAAGGATCACAGATGCTCCTGCCTCCTAAATGAGGCATTGTGTCAGTCACCTGGAATTTGGAAGTATTTAGTACGCTTGGGGCAGCCACTGTCTCGGAATTCAAGGTTAGAACATTGTGTGCTTACTCTGGCTATAACTGATCCCGAGACCTACAGAGAAAATCCAGGACATTGATGTGAATGGTTTTTTGCTGAGTTGGAAACATTATAGCAGGGCCAAAAGGTCTAGGACTAGACCATGGATACTACCTTGAATAGAGCAATGAATAGGCCCGGAATGTTCCTCTCTCTCTCTCTCTCTTGTCTGAAGAGTGAACAGACAGAAAACGAGCAGTAGTTAGGAGCAGGTTGTGCTGTTTTGTGTCCACAGCTTTCCTGGGGCTCGGGTACTCTGGGAAGTCAGGTGGAGCCTATTCATGGCTAGTACCAGTGATGCTGTCATCTCAACCTGCTGTGATGACCTAGCCTGTCATGAGCCCTCAAAAGCAAGGATGATGTCTCTGAAACTCCGTATCCTTTCTGAGAAGTGTTTGTTTCTGTAATATTTGGATCACAGACTCTAATCTTCACTGTGCTATATGTGTTCTTCTCTATCATGAGGGAACATTCTGGATGATCAATTAATGTTTCCTGAATTTGAATAAGTGAACCAAATGGCTTGATTTCCTCTAAGTGGGACTGGGAACAGGAAAAAAACCAAAGGGACCTTTTCTGTGAAACTCAGACGAATTTGTTCAGGGTCCATTTGTCCCAGAATCTGTTCCTAATTTGAAGGCTTTTCCATACCCAAATTTATAAGTCTCAGGGATTATGTGTCCCAAAACTGTCTTGTTACAATGCCCTTGCTTTTCCCTTCTGTGGTATAGTTGTTCCTCTCTGACTGTGAAGTCAGAAGAAACAGTTAATCAAACTCACAAAGAAAGGGACGGAGCTAATACTGAAGACACCCGTGTTAATTTCTATGTAATTTGTACTTTAGATCCGTTTTTATTCCTCACATCAATGTTTCCCAGGAGTTAGCATCCTGCTCTTTATTGGCACTCTCAGATAGGCACACTGAACTTCAGGAATCAAGGATAGTGGACCATGTGGCTCAGCTATGGGAGCTGGGAACTCCACCGCTGACCTTTCCTGAATATTTATTTACTCAGGAGCTAACCTGAAGTGTACATATTTGACAGTTGTGTAAGCCTCCTAGAATATATTAAGCCCACCAGGGTGAGTCATACACAGACAAAACAGGCATCACTGTCTGTGGGGTAGCACCAAAAAAAGGTGGGCAGGGCATCAGGCCAGAGCAGATCAGTACCAGCCTGCCAGCCCTCTGCAGCTGAAAAGCAGGGACAATTTATTCAATTATGTTAAGCGCCCATTAAAGGAATCCTAAGCCCTCCCCTGGGCCATTTAAGTTCTAAGAGATTGTAATTGTTTGAGACTAACCATGATTTCTTCTTCTGCCTTCAGGTGATTCTCATTCTGACAAAATTGTATGACTATAACCTTGGGAGCATCACTGAGAGCTCACTTTGGAGGTACGTAGATAAATTAGGTCTCTAATTGCTGTCTTCTTTAAGCCTGGTATCTGCTAGTTCTGTCTTTCGAAGTCTCATTTCCTGGTGGGAAGGTTTCTGGTTATGTGCATGCCTTTCTTTCTTTTCATTCTGTCTCCTCTGGAGGTGGATAGACTTTGTCTATTGTCAGGCGAAAGAAATGCCTTCTCGTGGTCAGTGAGACTGTTGTGTTCTGCTCTTCCTTAACTGCTAATGTGTCTTGATTCCCATGGTTCTCACTAATCTGGGAACTAGTGATGAAAGGGGCTGGGTTTCCCGTTGGAGAAAACCTTACCTCAGTTTCCAAGTCTGCAGGAGCCAATCTCCTGTCAGGAAAGGCTTTCACAGTTTGTTGTCCATGGTCCTGCAGTTCCCAAGCAGCACACAGACAGGCCCACAGACATCTGTATGTGCATATACCTGTATCTCAGGGCTTCATGTTTTATTCATACACATACAAATTGTGTGAAAAGAAACTACTATGTCAAATGAATGAATACAAATCATTTAGATACCTCATGAGCAAAGATGTTTTTGGAAGTGTTGTCAGTCTGAATTAAAAAAAAAAAAAAAACAGACAAATATTCAGTAACCCATTACAGTCCATTTTACTGTTTATTTGGTTTTTTTTAATAGCGTGTCCTTTTCTCATTCCTCTAAATGTTACCATTCTAACCAAACTATATCAGATGGCCATGCCTGCGCCAGCCCCTGAAATCCAGGAGGGCACTGCCTCTGAATGGTTACTCCGAGCTCATCCTGTAATCCCAGAGAGACATCGGGGCTTTGTCTCCGTGAAGCTGAGCTAATGCTCAGCACTGCACCTGAAAGCTTGGCTGTTTTGGTTGGTGACTTGATAATCATGAAATTCTTTAGCACATTAAGTGCCCAGCGCCGGGTGCATTATTTAAATTCAGTAAGCCTTGATCAGAATGTTCATGACTCAGTAAATTTGTGTCTCCTGATGGTGTGTGCATTCTAGTGTGTGTGCATTTACAAGAATAAAAGCCCATACAGTGTACCAGTCATAAACAGTGCAGACTATAGAGTAGACAGTTAAGAGACATGCAGCTTAGTCTCAGAGAGGTAGACGGTAATAGGAGTCAAAGGCCCATCTGCACTGTGGCAAATACACAGAACCACACAGGAGAAAGTGATACTCAAACTCTAAAATCCAATGTCAGCTTGCTCCTTTCTCTCTGATGAGACTATTAAGAGTATGTTTTTCCAATCTTAGGTAGGGAGGTTCATGAAGTAAAAATTACTCCTGCCATCACAGTGCTGGACGCAGAGACTGGAGCACTACCAGAGCTTGGTAGCCATCCAGACTACCCACATAAATCAGCTCCAGGTACAGGAAAAACTCTAATTTAAAGAAGTAAGGCAGAGAGTGCTCAAGGATGTATCCAGTAAGTTGACCTCTCTGTCCACACAGCAAAGCATGTTCATGCCCTACCACAGATATAATCAAACATATACACACAGAGATTAATAATTAATATATGTGCATAAATGAGTAGGATTTATTAAGTACTGAAATTCTTACCAGCATAATTTTCTACTTCTGTAAAATACTGAGCAGCTAAGAAATGTTCAACAATCAGATCCAAAGCCTGAGTTAAACCTTATTGTTTGACATTCTACCAGCTGAATCCTACAGGGTCAAGTGTCAGAGGCCCTCTGGGTATTGGAGTAGGTGGGGGCCAAGAGCCAGTTGACCTTGTACTGAAGTCCTTAGGACTTACAGCTCTTTGGATCTATGAGACAGGGATGACAAGCTACTATTGTACCGAATTAATGAGATTTACTCCCTGTTCGGGCTGCTATCGATTGCACCTTAATCCCGGAGCAAGTTGCTGATTTTGTTTTGTGTTGTGTCATTGTTCACTCAGGGAGTCAAACTGAGAGGGGCCGGGTGAGCTGACACAGAACAATTAACTGCACCTGAGTACCAACTCTAAGTGATAGTGGATTAAGCCTTGAGATTTGTGGGAAAAGCCGCTTTTCCCCTTTGAAGCAAGATAAGCCTAAAGGTTTAGATAAATAAAAATGTCAAATCAGGATACAGTATCTCCAAGAAGTAATATATTCATCTTTCCCCTCTCTTAGTATCTTCAAGAAGAAATATATTCATCTTTTCCCCTCTCGTGTCCAGGGTAATCAGCACTCTGTCAAGAGGGCTTAGATAGTGAGGAAGCCCTAGGCACTTCTGAAGGAGATGCTGGCATGCACTTTTAAAGGCACACACACACACCAGCACTGCCTCTGTTTACTGTTGTGGGTGACTGATCAAAAGTGGAGTCTCACATCCCACCACTGGATGGCAAGATACTTCCTCTTCCCACTCCGGACACTCTAGGGGAGCAGCGAAGAGTGTCTTGAGTCAGACTGTTAACTTCCTGCTTTAAAGAGTGTTTTTCCTACCAAACCCAGTTTTTACTCAGCTGTAGATAAAAGGCTATGAAAATGGAAGTACACGCTCTAAAAACGATGTGTGCAAATGTCCCTGCATGGGCACTTCCCGCATTAATACATACCCAATGATGTGGTTCATTTCTGTGCTTGCTGCTGGGCACCACCACTACCCTGATGGCCTGCGGGCTGCCATCTCTCACATCTCTATCCCCACCCTTTGCATTCAGGATTCATCAGAGTTTTCTAACTTCTCCTTTTCAGGCTGTATCTATAACTCACGGCAGTAGCTTTGGCTCTCAGACTTTCACATTTACTCAATTAAGATTAAATCGCTAATTTTCTAAATCAAAGAAGTAGTGTATGTTCATTATAATGATCCAGTCGATGCAGCAACGTCTGAATACACCATACACTTTCCACACAGGTCCAGGCTTCTTGGGGTTGGCGTTATTAACAGTTGCCGATGGTTTTGTTCAATGTTTAGGGCCCAATTTAAGTGTTAATCAATATATTCAACTAGAAATAATTTTGTGTGTTTTCTTGCTTATGAGTGCAGAAGTGTTCTATTTACTCGACTCTGGTAGCCTATTTTGTTTCACTTGGGAATAAATCATGGGTATATATCCAGACTAACATATTTAAAGATGAGTTCAAGTTGTAAGTGCTCCACTATGTGGAATACTCATATTTAATTAAACTAACTTAAGAATGTTGCAAGAAGCCACTTATTCATCCTGGCCGCCCAGAACCAAAATAACCACACAGAAACTGTATTAATTAAATCACTACAACTGTTAATAACGCCAAGAGTCACCAGAGATAGACATGCTGAAACTTTGCTGGAAGGCCACGACTTCATGGTGATGCACACATTAATGGAGATGGGTTAAATTAAGATGTAAGAGTTAACCAATAAGAAGCTAGAGCTCTAGCGACTCTTGCACCGTTCAATCCAGTCTTCTCTGCCTACCTAAGTTCTGTCCTATCAACAGGACAGGACAGTTTCTTTATTCATATATGATAATCACAGCACACAGAGGGGTATCCCACATCACAGGAAGTGCTTTCTGAGGAGCAGGAAATGTTCTTTGTGTATTTATTCTTGAACCCACCCAATAAAATCTTTCCCGTTAGTATCTCCAGTTTCCATAAGAGAAGTGAGGGTTGGGGAAATTCAAGAGCTTCCTGAATGACTATGTGATTGTACAGAGTGGGCACTCGTTAGTCTGTTTTCTTAGTGTGCATGTGCCCAGCTTACCTTTCTGATGTCTCTTTAGATTCATTAGTCAATTTTAGTTATGATCTATAGTGCTTTAGAAACAGACTTGTAGGCCTGTCCTTATATTTTCATAGCTTGATCTCTGCGAAGACCCAAGGAGTTCTAAAAATGCCTTCTTTATCCAAAAACCTACATTATAATGTAAGTAAGTATCTGGACTACATCCCAAGGAGGCTGGAATAATATATTCAGTAGCAATAGTTGAATGCAAATGTCTTTAGGATTTCACTAGGTTTGAATAGTTTCAATACTTGTTTCCCACCGTGTTTTTCTCCCAGTACGTTCTAATAATTATGACATTGAGTATCTTTACAGTTTTTGATCTAGGTTCTTATGGACTGATTTTCTAATCATACAAAGAAAACTACCACTTCTTCGTTAATGCCATGGTGTACCATGTGTCTTTGTCTTCTAATTATTGTCAGATGTTTGTTGACATCATTCAATTCAAGAAACAATTCCAAATCTAATGAAAAGTAGGTACTCTGTGTGGATAGAGGCATGGTAAGAGCGAAATAAATCTATGCACAAGATATTAGGATTTTTGTCTATTTCCACTCTAGTTAATAAAAGCAGATGGTGGCCGTGTATGACAGTGTGTATATAAAATGTCTCCACAGGCTCAGGATTGCTCCAGCTAGTGCTGGTACTCTGAGATACTTGTATCCTATGAACCCTGGAGTTATACTTTTTGAGGGTCAAAGTAGAATGAACTGTGAGAAGCTGGCACCTAGTTGAGTACAGAAGTGACTGGTTGAGGTTTTTATATATTGTCCCTGTTCCCCTTTTCTCTCTCCCTGATTTCTGGGCACTGCCAAGAAAACAGCTTCAGTTCATCACATTCTCTTTGCCATGATGTCCTAAAAGCCATTCAGCCAGCCAAGCATGGACTTAAATATCTGAAACCATGAGGCGAAGTAAATCGTCCAGTTAATTTTTTTATCTAGACAGTTGTCAGACTTAATGGTGAATAACCTCATTATGTCTTAGTTTCCTCTTTGTTGCCCTCCCCAACAAAAAGAAAATGGCTCATACTAAGTATCAATGAACTCTTTTTCTTAGAAACAATATATTAAGAAATGACTCAGATTAAGAGTTGTTAGAGAGTGAGACTGAGTTGTCTTTAGGGGTGGGATCCCTGGTAGATGAAGCATGCTCTAGTAGATGGTTCCACATTTGTGTGGAGCTGGGCAGTAAATTGAACTGAGTAGATTATTAAACATAAGACTGGCTTGGAAAGTAGGATGGAAGGAGGATCTGGGAAGACTTACAGGAAGTAGTAGGGAGTGGGATAAATATGATCAAGTGTATTGTATATATAATGTATACATATGAACCAAGAGACCATGGCAGTTACCACAAAGATCTACACAGGTTTAAACAAGATACAATTACAGAACTGAGAAGGGAAAGTGAACACAAAATTCTACCCCTAATGAAGAAGTTATTTACAATAGGTACCTGCTTTGAAAGCAAAATTATATTTCCTCCAATGGAGCTTTTTCTGGAGTCTCTTTATTTTATTTTATTTTATTTTACTGCCCTTGTATTACATGTCCCTCTTTCTTGACCATCATCACCCCACTTACTAAAACTCTCCAGAAAGGAAGAAGATTGTATATTATATCCTAAATAATACTTGTAGGTTGCACCAAAATGACTTAGTGGTCTTGGGAGGCCACTCCATGTCAGGAGCCTCTCGTTGGGTTTTAGTCTTGGACAGGCTGAATGTGAAACCAAGCCCTGTTGATTTATTTGTTTGAAGGACATGGAGAATTTATTGAGTCCCCTTTCCTCATTTTCTCATCCAAAAATGTGGGTTTTGTCTCATAGGATTCTGGTTGCACTGTAATAAACACCTATCTCCTACTGAACACACAATAAACAATGGAAACAGACAGACAAAAATGAGGGCTTTTAACACTTATTTGGTCATTACCTGAAATGACTCTCCCCTTATATGATTTCCCTAATAAACAATACTAATAGCCACGTATGGTAGTTTGAATAAGAATGGCCCAATAGGTTCATATATTTGAATGTTTTTTGTTTTTTTTTTTTTAAGTTGGTGGGAACTGTTTGGGAAGGATGGGCCTTGTTAGAGGAGATGTGTCACTGGGCATGGGCTTTGAAGTTTCAAAATTCCATTCCATTCCCACTTAACCCCTGCTTTCTCTACCTTGTGACATGGATCAGGATGTAAACTTTCAGTCAATGCTCCAGTGCTATGCCATTTTCCCTACCATAATGATCGTGAACTCTAACCCTCGAGAGTCATGAGCCCTAATTTTCTGTTTCTTTGTTTTTGTTTGTTGTTTTTTTGTAACATGAGGGCTGTCTTGTTGGGGTTACTGTCCCTCCCGTTACCCCGTAGCTGGCAAACCCCAAAGAAAATCACACAGAGAGTCTACATTAGGTTGTAAATTGATTGGCCCATTAACTCAATCTTCTTACTAGCTCTTATAACTTATATTTACCCATTGTTCTTATCTATGTCGACCAGTACCTTTTCTCAGTTGGGCAGCTCACATCCTGGTGGACTGGCAGGAGTGCGGGAAGAGCTTCCTTCTTCCCTGTTCTCCTTGCACCACCTCTACTTCCTGTCTGGTTTTCCCGCCTATACTTCCTGCCTGGCCAATCAGCGTTTATTTAAAACATGATTGACAGAATACAGACAATTCTCCCGCACCAGATTTTATGTTTCCTTGGTCCTAGTGTCTTGTTATAGCACTACAGTAACTAAGGCACTGTGTTTTGTTAATTCAAAGCTTGCATGGAAGTGCTATCAATGAGTGCATTTAACTCATCCTCAAAACAATTCAGAAGACTGGCTCTAGCTTTGTACTACTATCATATATGAGGAAACTGATGCACAGAGAAGTAACCAGCATAGGGTCATCAGGAGGCTAAGCAATATCGGAGGAAGCAGGTTGAGAATGCCTCACTGAGAAAAGGTACCAAGGCACGTGGTTATACATAGATAAGATTTATGGATTGATTTATGTTGTAAGAGCTAGTTGATAAGAAGCCTGAGCAAATCGGCAAAGCAGTTTATAATTAATATAAGCCTCTGTGTGTTTCCTTGGTACTGAATGGCTGTGGGACTGCGCAGGACATAAACTTCCATCTACATACTTGACTCGGGCATGCTAGCTCCCGATTCCAGGCTCTGAACTCAGAGGACACATTTCTTGTCCTAGCTCTCCCTTGACCACAGACGAGAAAACATTGGTTATATGCAAATTCATTTTTGTTCCACATCTAATTTCCTTTAGACTTCTATTTTCTGGACATGTCTTTCTGTTTCTGAAAGTTGGGGAGTTGCATATTACCTACTTTACCAATGTATCCCAGCACAGAGTACTAGTCTTGTTTTATAGGAGATAATCAGGATTTTGATGAATTTATTGGAGAAATATTTTGTTGAAAAATCATCTTTGTCAGGTGTGGATTTAATTAACTGATATAAAACTTGCTTCATCTTATATATCATGGGAAATCAAAGGTTTCCAGAAGTTCGTTTATTCAAATGTCAGGTTGTTTTGATTTATTGTCAGTGCACATGTGCGAGGTGACAGACATTAATTTAATCTCAGCATGTAATTGATGCTGTCATGCTGTGTGGCTACACCTATATCCCCACGGGTGCTGGAAGCAAATACAATGTAAGGGAAGACAAATGTACACAACTGGCATTCGAGGACTGTTTAGGCACAAATGTAACCAACGTCCCTTGGTTCCTTACCACAAATACACCAGGCTGTACTCTCACCTGAGAATGACATTCTCTGCTCATGTGATCAGCTAGGCCAGCAGTGGAGCCTGCAAGCAGTGGTGCTGGGCTGAGCTCTGTGTATCACAGGACACCAAGGAAGAGGGCCGAGCCATCGGAGGACTTTAGAAAACCCCCTTTTTCATTCAGCTGAAGTTGCTGATATACTGTTCAACCATGCATCATTTTTTGCTCTGTCCTCCTCTTTGCAAAAAGGAATGGTTCACTGAAGAGTTATCCCTCAGCAGGGCTTCCTTTCTTTCTCCTGCTGGAATGTGAACAAGGTCATCACCCTTGGTTTATTGACTTCAAACAATCTGTGATTGCATGGGATTATGACTGCTTAGGTTGTAGAAGCAGGAGAAGCAATCAATTCATGAAAAGCACAGGACTGTTTGTTTTATTTTGTTTTTTTTTTCTGTAAAAATGTGTATTTATTTCTGCCAGCAGTTTTAGGGACCGAGACTAAAAAGAGTTTTTGAAAAGAATCTATAGTTGAATGTCCTGCTTCATCGAACTTTCAAATGCAAATGCTGAGCTGAGCCAATGTGAGCTCTGCTTTAACTCTTTGGAGTTAGCAAAAGGTAAGATGATATCACAAAAGTCTGCCTTTGTCACATTCAGCCCTTCGCCAGAGCAACTGGGAAGTTTGCATTCCTTTTTCTGTTCTAAACACAAAGCCTTTGAATTGACCACACACTTGTATTAACCATGATTTGGGGTAGAGAATAAAGTTGCTTTCATCGGAACAAGGAATTTTTGTCTGGAATCCTTTGGAAAGTTTCTGGAATTCACTGTATTATAAATTTTCTTTCCTAATTTTCCTTCCTTTGACATTATCCCTGTGTCATCCCTGCTCACTCTGTTACTATTTTCCTCCACTTGGAAATCTGTCACTTTTGACCTCAAGAAAAAAAATCTTCTAAATTGCATGTGCATGGGGACGTGTGTGCTATTGCCCACAGTACAGCCTTGGCAATCGCAATCTTTCTGATACAGTGTATCTATGGCAGCTGCTGCTGGCCTTGGCATGATGCTCTCTTGTAAGCTTTCCAGCGATTACAGGCTGGTGCTGTGGGTCTGAGGTTACCTATGAACCCACGGACTCTGCTTCTCCTTGCTTGTTTGTGTTAGGATGATATAGTATTTGCAGCTGGTAGAGTTTTACCCTCAAGTGGTTCCCTGGTTATTTGTTCATAGAGCAGTTGAAACATAGGATACAGTTCTCCTTCAGATCACCGGGAAGCATGTGGGATTGGGGCTGGGGAGGTGAAGTCAGCTCCTTCCTAAACTTCAAACAGAATGGAATACCTGAGGCAGCTGATTTTATAACAGTGCTGAGTGGTTTCTCTGTCCTCACCAACATGACGGTCCCAGGTCCTTGGGAGCTGAAGATTCATTGTTATACAGATTCCACATGCACTCTAGACACAACTCCGTGGGAAATATTCAGAGTGAAAATTGGGAACAATTCTCTTATTGAACCTACTGTAGAATGGGTAGGGAAAAGGTACCGTCAGCAAAGTAGCTATAAATATCAAGCTATGGGTTACGAATGGCTTATGTAGGCCAGAGCAGAAAGACCCTGGATTTTAGGTCCTCATCCTTGAATATCCTAGGCCTACTTTCTTCTTTGAGTTGATGTTATCTGTCATTCCCTAGTCCCTAGATGCACCAGAAACAATACTGCCCAGAAAAAATCTATATGGTACCGGGCGGTGGTGGCACACGCCTTTAATCCCAGCACTTGGGAGGCAGAGGCAGGTGGATCTTTGTGAGTTCGAGACCAGCCTGGTCTACAAGAGCTAGTTCCAGGACAGGCTCCAAAGCCACAGAGAAACCCTGTCTCGAAAAACAAAAAAACAAACAAAAAAAAAATCTATATGGAGTTTTTTTTTTTTTCTTTTGAAACAAGAAGGTTGAATTCAGATCTTTGTGTGTTCTATACCGACACTCTGCCCCTAAACTATCTCCGTGGCATCTTCTTTTGTTTCTTCCATTATTTCTCTTTTGCTTAATTAACATGCATCAATTTAAAAAAAAATCTATGTGAAACACTTTCTTCCTAAACTGACAAGGATCGTCTTGAAACAATTCCATAGCCCCACAAGGCTTATCCTCCCTCCTCTGCCTCCTGAGTGACTGAGACTACAGGCCTAAACCATTGGACATGATTTCCTTGTAGATTCTTTGTCAGTATGAGAAAAATAAATTGCGGTAACTTTTTAACCTCGTCAAGCCTTCGTTAATGTTACCATTTCTTGGCATCTTTTTCCTTGTCTAGCAAATGGGTTTGCTGATAATTTAGTTTTTTTGGTAAAGAGATACAGCATGTTCATTTAAGATTTGATTCAACTTCTGTGTATTTAGCCAGGTGATTAATTTATCAGAACTGTTGTGGCCACGAAGATTAGCTGGTGAATTATTTTGTGAGGAATAGTTTTCTACTGAGTCTGGGACTTCTATTTTAGTTTCCGACGGGGCTTTTAGCATTGGGTCCTGCGTCATAGTCAATGGCCATTTTGATGCTTCTTCCAAAGAGAACGAAGGTATAGCTTTCCTCTGGGCCTTGTGTGTATATCACAGAGGCATAGCTGATCTCTAAAGGAAATCAGTGTTTAGGAAATCCCTGAACCAGATCTATGCTTTCAACTTCCTTTTGCTCATGAAGACATTGATCCATATAGGTTTGCTCTGTGAGATAATGTACTCCATGGCCAGATGAAGAGCAGGGCCTCCTTACCTGTGAGCAGTCCTCATTCCTAGAATACTCCAGGGGCTCCTCTTTTCAAGATGCCCCCAGGATGTGGTCCTTGCTTGCTGCTGTGACACAATATCCAATAAAAGCAGCTTGATGAAAGAAGGGGGATTTTATGGCTCACACAGTGTACAGTCCATCGTGGCATGGAACTCAGGGTGCCAAGAGACAGGCACAGTCAAGTAGTGGAGAGCTATGATTTGCCGAGCTCAGTTCTCTTTCCACTTTGTGTTTAACCTGGTACCCAGCCATGAATTGGTATTGCTCACATTTGGATTCTACTTTTCCGTTTCAGTTTACCTATTCTAGAAAATCGCTCACAGACGTACGTAATGGTTTGTTTCCGTGACAATTCTAAACGCTATCAAATTTAGAATCGGGGTTTACCTATACAGGGCCTGAAGACATGTGAGCCAAACCACTGTGAAATCAACTGAGTTAAAGCAAAAAGTTAGCCTGTGACTTTCTAACAAATCCAGTTCCTATCTCAACTCGAGTGCCTCTTTTCTATGCTCCGTCTCCAATTTCTGTTTATTGGTTATAGGATCCTAGTGCCATGAGTGAGCAACCACTCTGTGGCTTTCCCTTAGGAAATCACATAATTGAACACCGAGGAAATTCCTGCTGGGACCCAGGTGGAAACAAGAAGGGGAAATCTCTGTGAAGAGCTCTGTGCCAAATGCAAAGCACGGTGTTGGCTTGAAGCCAACTCGAAGACGGGAGCAGAAGAAAGTGTGGTTTCCAGCCATGAGTCGGTGTTCAAGAGCAGTTATCTGTCTCTCCTCTATTGCAGAGATCACTTTGCAGCTTCTCAGGTGGCAAGAAATAATGGCTGGCATTCGGATACTCTCCAGTCTGACGGCAATAAGGGGCGTTTATTCAAAAGAATTGAGTTTACAGGCTGCTAGTTCTTCAGTTTAATTTTTACATTTCAAAGTATGTTGCAGAAAGGTTAGAAATTGAAAATGGAAATTGCCTTACCTACTTGAGTTTCCCGCATACTTTTAGAAATAAACAGTAAACCTCCTGAAATGATCGCTGCACTGATGAGTCCTTTGAAAAAGCATAATCTGTGCCTACAGAGGCTGTGTGAACGTTAAGTAGAGATCCAAATCTTAATGCTTCCCCTGCTTGTCTAACCTCTGGATAGTTGTCTCATGTTTATAACCGTGGGTCCTTCACTTATACAAACAATGTTGTGTAGACCAGTAGTTCTCAACCTAATGCCATGACCGTTTAATACAGCTCCTCATGGTGTGGTGACTTCCCAGTCCTGATGTTAATTTTACTGCAACGCCATAACTGTAATTTTGCTGCTGTTACGAATCATAATGTAAGTATGCAGCATGTCTGACACGTGACCTCAGAGGGGTTGGGACTCACAGGATGAGAATCACTGCACTAGATGAACT
Organism: Dicrostonyx torquatus; assembly: GCA_028555095.1. Classification (NCBI taxonomy): domain Eukaryota; kingdom Metazoa; phylum Chordata; class Mammalia; order Rodentia; family Cricetidae; genus Dicrostonyx; species Dicrostonyx torquatus. The sequence continues at coordinate 6,760,093 of JAQHUG010000013.1, read as the reverse complement.
CAGAGAAGACAAACTGATTTTCAGCCTAGCTTCAACACTCCAAATTTGTGATTGCTACCCGAAGGTCTGCCTTATTTATAACAGATGCCCCGTTATGTTTTTGCAACATCAGTGGAAAGGGCATGAGTGTTCCTGCTTCTTTGGGATTTTTGTATTACTAGCATCCACTATGATATACTAAGGGATAATTGATGGCGTACTGAGGCAGACAGTCCGGCTCACTGTGGCTTCGCAGGTCAAAGTATGGCACCTCAGAGCCAGTGGACTGGTGAACAGTAGAGTTGCCTCCACTGAGTTAGCTTATCTCTTTGAACCATAAATTCCAAATATTATACTGGAAATAATAATTTTATTATGCAGGTGATAGCTGTTGAAAAGTGTCATAAACATGATAGTTTACTCAAGGGAGAAACGACCGAGATATGGGACTTGTGATTGTCAAGGTAAAGGGGAGTAAACACCAGCTGCCAGCCTCTGCGAAACCTCTACTAGCCTCGCTTTCACTTGGAAGATGTTACAGAAATTCTTCCCTGTTACAGATCTCTGGCATGTGTGTAGGGTCAGCACGCTGAAAGTTGGAGAGATGGTCTCAGGTCCTAGTTACCATTAGAAGGACAGAGAATAAATATGTATATTTGGTATTTTATTTTGCTGTAATGGAGCCCACCAATACTTACGTTGGTGCCTCTGTAAACCACTGGGAATTAGAATCCTTGGGAGTGTTTAGCTTACAGTTTCTTTGCGAAGTATAATCAGAGCAGAGAACAGTGCCGATGTCATAGTGGTACTCAATGGCTCGCTATAATGAATCAACACCCATTGCCTGTTGATCCTAGGCCTGACAGTAGGCTAAGGACCTCTCCTACTCAGTGACTTTCCATCCTACATGCAAGAGAATCACCTGGGTAGCATTTTTAAACAGTATGTGTGTGTGACCCTTACCCAAAACTAACCAAATCCGACCTTTTAGACGAACACCAATGATAGAGAGTTCATAAGCAACACTTGTGATTTTAATACACGAAAGACACAGAAAACCGATGAACACTGACCCACTGTTCTCCTGGTGTTTGTTCAACTTCGCTGCTCACTCATATGGCTGATTATTTGCTTCCGGCATCCAAGTTCCCGTGTACGTGTTCTGACATCTTGCCAATTGTCATAGCTAAGACAGTCTACATTAACGCGCACATCAATTTATTAGCCACAATAAGCGTGTACTTTCTTCTGCATCCCCTCCTAAAATGTGTTGTCCATGTAAATCACAAACTTAGATCCCTTTATAGTGACAGAGAACAGCCATGTAAATCAGGATAGATGGAAGTTATTGGTGAACAAGATTTCAGAAGCTCCAGTTTAGACTGTTTCAGTCACGGCTCTCTGTAGTCAGGCTGTGGCATCTGGAGTGTCGAGGCGGTGTCTAAACAGTAGCTTGAATTGGTGACAAATATTTATGCATTTCTTTTGTGATACTGTTGTAACAAACCTGTTAAAAATGCCACTACTGTTAGGAGATCGCTCACCTTGAACAGGAACTTGTGATCCACAGAGAATGTGGAGGACAGACTCGTTGTTTTTGTTGAGAGTGCCCTTAGAAGAAGGTATTGTCTGGATCCCTTGGAGTCGTGTTGGTTTATTGGTCTTCAGTTGTCATTCTTTGCATTTCTCTTTAGTCCCTGAGTCTCACTAAGGTGCTAGGGAGTAGACAGACACACACAGAGTGGAACAAGGAAGAATGATAGCTGTCAGTCGAAAGCAAGAGCCTGTATGTACCTTTGCTTTGTCACCAGTGACAAAGCTCAGTAGCAACGTAAGATTCTAGTAATGTGCTGGGGTAGCAGTAGTGCTGCAAGACACTCAAGGTGAGGGGTCTTGGTGGCAAATGCTTAGTATCATGAGAACTATCAGCTGACAAAAGTGAATCTGCTTCACTGAGCACAGTGCTTTCTCAGTCAGTCTGTCATCTATATATGTACCTATCCTCCTATTCATCTATCTATCATCTATCTGTCTGTCTATCTGTCTATCATCTATCCATTTCTTCCTTCCTTTTTCCCCTCTATTTCTCCCTCTTCTTTTTTTAAACCTTAGGGGGTTCTTTCAAGATATTTCAAAGAATATCATACAATTTTCAAAATAATAATAAACTTTTCCAATATAGTGGTATGATAGTATGTCTTTATCAGTGAGGATAGAGGTGGATGGAATTTCCTGCCGTATAAATCAGAGACCTACTGGCTTCGGATCTGTGTGACACATCATTTCAGTGTGAGATTACTCCCAGTATGTAGCTGTCAGATAACAAACCCTGTGCTTTTTAGAGACTGCTGGAAACAGGAAGTCTTGTGAGCATTCCTGCGGTGCGGGAAGAATCTAACCCCTCCCCATTCTTTCCTATCTTACTGGTAATAGGTCCAGAATTTGTGGTGCGTTTATCTTCTATCAACTGTTTCTTTTTCTTCTTGCTCTTAACTTAGCTTGTAAAACTGTTTTCAAAGTAACTGGTGTTAGTTAATAAATAGGATGGCAAGCAGAAGAAAGCTGTCGGTTAACAACCCATTTTGATGGACTGTGCTGTCTACAAAGAATTTGCTGGGTGCAGAGTGTGACAAACACAACTCAATGAAATGCCTTATCCTTATTCTTCAGCCAAAATCATTCTTCAGCACTTCCCTTATTCACAAGGTGCTGTCCGGGGAAACAGCAGGAGGCTATCCCATGATGATGCCTCTGACCTGGCGACTATTTGGTTCAAGAGTAAAAACAAGCAAACATCTGTATTTGTGCACTTGGGACGATCTCCAGCTTTCAGAGAAACAACTTTACACTGGAGTCCAGTATGGTGAGGCTGAGTTTTCTGTTCTCATTTCCAAGTCTTTTCCCTCCATCCTTCCACACTCTTCTCAGAGTGTTCTGAGACCCCTGCTCCTGCAGCTGCTTTCCAGCCCATCACAATGAATATACTTCATTACTTCCCTGCCTTGTCGTTCCTGTGAACCCATGATCGTTTGACAAGGTTGCTTTGTCCGTCCCTAGCCTTGTGGAGTGCTTGGCACATTAAGCAGCCTCATTAAAATTAATTAAAAGAAAGAAGGAATCAGTGAGTAAATAAAGAGCTGAAGACATATTTCTAGAATTTTTCTAAATGGGATCTAAGTAAACCACTTAAATATTATTGACTCAGGAAGTTCTTCTAAAAGGGTAAACGAAACAAGGACTTTCACAGTTATTTTCAACATTAAGGAAGGAGACACTCTGGGTTTATGGCCCAGGATTTCATTCCACAGCATGTGGGTTTTCTACATTTGTATGCATATTGCATTCTTATCATTTCTGCATCAACACAGTTCAATCCTGGACCTACAGCAGTTACACCTTAGAAAACTCTTAATTGCAAATGCCATTGAGGTCTGTTGAAATGATCTTGTGTATGAGAGGCAGACCCCTCCCCTTCTTGCTGTCAGAGGGCTTTTGAGCAAATGTGACCGGCAGAACACTATACTTCCTCAGCTTTTGGTGGGAATTTTCCTAGAAGACTTACTTGACAGGCTGCATGATGAAAAAATAATTGTTCCTGATTCCTAAGTGCCACAGTGCCCTCCCAAATTCCAGTAAGGAAGAAACAAAGCAAACTGTGATGCCCAATGTACTCAGTTCAAATACAGGAGTCTTTAAATTATGCAACGAAAAACAATGTTATGATGAGACCCACAACTACACACACACACACACATACACACACACACACACACACACACACACACACACACACCAGCTTCTGTGTGTCCCTTGTAGCAGAAGGAGGTGAAGATAGCAGAAGCTCCCGGAGATAATTTGTATTCAGATATACAGCAGACCCTGCCACTTATTTGCAGGGTAAGCAGATGACTGTTTGCTCTATGCATAATGACTCTGTGAGGAGTGACCTTTCCTGGTGATTTTCTAACCAATTAGTTTGAACCCTTTAATTAATTAATTTCCCTAAGCAGAAGAGGTCCTCCCACCCCTTCTCCCTTAGCAATCATTCATTTTTACACCATCCTGAAAATTATTAGCTTGGGAATTTGAATGACCCCACACCATTTATTTTCGTCTTCCTTGCTGGCATCTCAGTAAGTGACTGACTACTAAGATCTACTCTCTCTCTCTCTTTGTGTGTGTGTGTGTGTGTGTGTGTGTGTGTGCATATGCACGTTAACGTGCACGTACGTGTGTGCAAGCATGCTGACACAGGCAAGCATGCCCTCGGAATTGTGTATGTCCATTTATTTGTTATACAGACCTTGCTGACAACTTTAAATTTCAGACCAGAACAGCAGAGTAAGTGACAAAGTCTGATTTTCCCACCAGGCTCCTAATCAAATGATGGAGAGGAACTTGACAGTCTGCATTGTAGCCGATGACAGATGGACTGGACAGTCTGAAGTCTAGTCTATGGCAGGTGGACTGGACAGTCTACAGTCTAGCCTATGGCAGATGGACTGGACAGTCTGCAGTGTAGCCTATGGCAGATGGACTGGACAGTCTACAGTCTAGCCTACGGCAGGTGGACTGGACAGTCTACAGTCTAGGCTATGGCAGATGGACTGGACAGTCTACAGTGTAGCCTATGGCAGATTGACTGGACAGTCTACAGGGTAAGCCTATGGCAGATGGACTGGACAGTCTGCAAGGTAAGCCTATGGCAGATGGACTAGACAGTCTACAGTGTAGCCTATGGCAGATGGACTGGACAGTCTACAGTCTAGGCCATGGCAGATGGATTGTGTGTAAGGCTAAGGCAGATTGACTGGACAGTCTGCATTCTAGTCTCTTTGGGGGGGGGTGACCTGGTTTTCCTGAATCTGACTTGGATTCTACTGTGTCTTGGAGTGATTCATTAATAGGGAACAGGGGAGGAGATGCAACTATGTCATTTTCTTTTAAATAGCAAGGCCACTAAAGCCTCGTTTCTGTCTGTCTTCCCCATTGATCCTCTTTCTGTTTGTTCCTATTTTCAAACCCCAAGACTCATTTTACTTACTTTTCATATTTTCGTCTGTGATTTGAAAATCTCTTCTAACTCCTAGAGTGAGACCCTATAATATATAATGGCAAAGAGAGAGTAATGCACATTTTCTAAGAATTTCAGAAATCATTTGTTTGGGAAAAAATTCATTCTGTTCAGATCTCCTGGTATAATCCCTGCAAATTCCCTCCTGTAAATCTAAGACACCCTTTTTCATGAGCAGTTCTTAATCTCAGGAGCATATTATGGAGACAAAATGACAAAGAGGGAGCCATTGATTTGCCTTAAGACTGTGCCTTTCATATGTAATCATTAATTAATGTGTATCCTTAATAGTATATTTTTCAGTCATGCTTGAATTGAATGCAACACAACAAAAAATAGTAGGGGAGCAGAGAGATGTGTAAGTACACTCTCCATCAAGCCTGATGTATTCCATCCCAGGATCCACATAGTAGAAGGAAAGAAACAAACCCACCAAAGTTATCCTTGACCCTCCACACCGCATGCATCTGTATATGCACCTTCGCATATACAACCCCTCTACATGGAAATAAACGCAATAAAATAGTAAAAAGAGATCTCTGAAAAATGCTTTCTTCTTTAGCCATATGTAGTTTTGAAATTATATAAAAAATTTCTATCAATTTATAGTTTATATCATATATACTGTTATGTCCAAATCCATGAAGTCCCTGCAAAAACCAACAAGGAGACCATGTCTCATATGTAAAAGCAATGAATGCTTGTTTTATGCAAGTTTGCACACTCGGTGTCTCTGCATGTCCAACATATTGGAATGAACAGAGAGCCCCAAACTCAGTTAAAATTCTGTTTTTATAGTAGTAAAGGTGGGAGTGAGTGGTTTCTGAGCTTCAGGACCCCTGATTGGCTGACATTTGTCTAGGGGTGTCCTGGTGAGTGTGTGCTGGCAGGTGGTTCTATCTACAGCAATTGAAATGTTAGGCATTTCCTTTGAATGGTCTGTTTTTGAGTGGAGGTCGGGTAATCTCAGCTTGTGGTTCTTCCTGCAACCAGATAAACTTCAGGGTAAACTACTGAGACTCAGGCCTCTTATTAAGTTTATCAATGGCTGAGTCCTACTCTGGCAGGTGATAATGGTTGGAGGTAAAGAACTTCCTTTGGCTGATATTTAGCTTATCATGGCTGGTTCCTACATATACACTTATATAAAAGATAATATACATTAAGTAAAAAATTTCACCCACATATATTAGTATATACATACACAAATATAACTCTGAGGAAAGAGAATCGGTGGATTTCTGTGCACACGTTCTCATGTGTGGGAAATCTGTCATGGTCTAGACAGGATCATGAGTCTGACCAGAATTTCCTATCTAGGCACTTGGTTCCAGAGAACCCTGGCCTCAACTAAGGCATTTGTTATTCTTCTTTTTATGTCCTACTCTTAGAAGCTTGATGAATAGACTATGACATCATTGAAACAGGCAATTATCATTGTCTCTCATATGTATATGTGTGAGAGACAGAGTGCACATCCATGTGTGCATGCATATATTGTTTAGAAATTTAGGAGAAAAAGTTGCTGTGGTTTGATAACCTCTATTTAATACCATCATGATGCTGAAATCCATTAATAATTCTATTCTGGTAACTTTAATGCCGTTATATCTGTGCCCATATATCTCTCCAAAATGAGATTTTGTACTCTATTTTATATTCTGATTTTTTTCTTAGTATTTTAATATATTGACATTTACCATATGAGATTTTCAGATGTTGACTAATTTTTAACTAGAAAAATTAAAGTTTGTTGTGGCTTTGTTTCTTAATGGGAAATGCTCTTTCCAAGGAAACCTTAGGACTAGAGTGATGGTTCAGTCATTTACAGCACCAGCTGCTTCTCCAAAGGACCCCAGTTTGATTCCCAGCATTCTCATGGTGGCTCACAACCTTTCTACAACTCCAGTTCCTGTAGATTGAATGTCCTCTTCTGATCCTGGGGGCACCAGGCATACCCATAGTATACGCACATGCGGGAAAAGCATCTATACACATAAAATGAAAAAAATGAAGCTTTTTATCTGGTGGTGGTGGCACACAG
>JAQHUG010000013.1:6730036-6748751 GCA_028555095.1 Dicrostonyx torquatus | reverse complement strand
CCATCCTATTTATGCAGTTGATATGGAAAGCCTGTCTCAATAGTCTGGACCATTCATTCCCTTAATGGACTTCATAATGGGGAAGGGAAGCTGAACCTGGTGTGTGTGTGTATGTGTGTGTGTGTGTGTGTGTGTGTGTATGTGTGTGTGTGTGTGTGTGTGTTAGTCCATACCTCTCTGCTCTTCATCATGGAGGTCACAGCACACATTCTTTCAAACTCCTGATGTGTGACCTCCATCTCTCCAGAAAGGACTGTAGCCTGGAACTGTAAGTCGAATGAGTGCCTTCTCCCGTAATTTGCTTTTGTCATGGCATCATCTCACAGCAATTAATTAGAAGGTAGATGCTGCTGCTGTAAGTCTTTGTCTCCACATGGAGAAGACGAGCAAAGGACGAGAGACAGGCCTGATAAATCACACTCATCCGAAACGTGAAAAAGCTGTAAGAGCTTGTAATAGGAAAGCATAGCACTTTAAATAAGGGTGGGGACAAAAAGAGAGAATTTTTCAAAGAAAATAAATATAGGGCAAATCAGAATGTGAAAAATATTCAGGATCGTATTCCTTGAGGGCATTATAAAAAAAACCCATAATGATATACAACTAGTACTTGTCATAACAGCTAGACTCTAAAATGTAGCTAATATCTTATGCTGGCAAGACAGTGGAACAGTAATGGTTGTGTTCGTCTTTGGTGCTGATGCAGAATAGTACAGCAGGTTGCAAAGCATTTTGGCAGTTTCTTCCAAAGCTAAACATAATCTCATGATAAGATACAGCAGTCATACTGCCTGGAATTTACCCAAATGAATTCAGAATATATGCCCACAGTAAAACCTGCCCAAGGATATGAGTAGCACTGTTATTTATAGCTGCAAAACTTGGATGCAACTAAGATGTCCTTTAGTAGATAAGAGGATAAAGAAACTTTACCATATCCATACAGTGAGATAGTTCCAACTAGAGAGCATTGAGCCATGACACTAGAACAGACCTGGAGAAGGTTTAAGTGCTTGTTACTAAGCAAAGGAAACCAAAGTGCAAGGGCTGAATAATGTGTGATATGATGTATGATATGATGTGTGCCACACACCAAACCAGAGAGACAGAGTGGAGAGAGCCACTGGTATCATGGGTGGAAGGAACAAAGGAATGTTCATCATATCGTCTTCATAGGGGTGGCACAATTCTTTAAGATACCACCAGTAAACATAAACCCCAGCAGACATTTGCAGAAGCCCATTCAACATATAATACCAAGACATCCAAATGTGTGCTTTAGGTTTGTCTGATAGTGGTGTGTTCCAGACCAGATGTTGACAGCAGGTTAACATGGGTTGAGAGGAGCTACAGGAAACAGGTGAACTTTTGCTTAGTCTTGCTCTGAGTCTAAAAATATACAAAAAATATAATAAAGCCTTTGAATTATTTTGTTTGGCAATCTCGATGATTTGACTCTAATCAACGGCTGGTTTGTTGTAGTTGCTTATCATGTTTTGTTTGGACTGTAAGCTTTCCAGAGGGCGATGAAGGGTGTATGCAGACTGCAAAGCCAGCCATGATGCAGCTAAAGAGTCTTATCTTCTACATTTTTAATGAGGCAACACTGTGCTTCCATACTCAGTTCAGCTTCTGAATTAGTACTCACTGGTGAACATATGTTTAGCGCACGGCTTCTACAAGTCATAACTTGGTCCTTGGCCCAAAATTAAAGTGCCCAAAGAAACTTAGCCATTTTGTTCTTTCTTAAGCCTTAATGCAAGCTTTGTTTGCTGCCCAAGAAAGCTTATCTGCCCAATAAGACTGTCCATTTACAAGTGGCATTTTCAGATTCTTGACCTTTTAATATATTTCTTAGTGTTTTCTTCTTCTGGGATTTAGAAAGTTCAGCAGATCAGAGGGGATTTCTCAACTCAGTATGAGACATAGAACACAGGAAAGCAATTTCTAAGATTTCCCTTGTGGGAGTAAGGTGCTCAAATTGTATGAGAAGGGACCCTAGAGAGATCTTTCTAGAAACCCAGGCAATGAAAGAAAGAAATAAGCATTGCATGGGTTGAATTTGTAATAGGCAAGGAATGGGTCTCATCTGACTTACCTAGAAACCAGGGCGTAGTAACATTATAATTCACAGAAGGTTCTTGGTTTCTCAGTTTCTGCTCAGTCCTTATAGATTATTTTTGCTGGGGCTTCTGCTATGGTTTGAATAGGAAATAACCCCAAAAGGCTCAGGTGTTGGAGGTTTGATACTCCACTGGTGTTCAGAGACAGTTGCGTCACACATGAGCTAATTTCATCAATACACTGGTATGTTCACAGGTGGATGAACTATTACAGGGGCAGACTATTCTGGGAAAAAAAATGAGTCTAAATCAGTAATTACTTCCTTAAGTTCTCGTAGGTGTTTTAATGTGGCAATGGAAAACTAACATGGTTGGTGATGCAGCAGAGAAGGATGACACATGCACACTGTTGGACATGTACATTGGTGCTCAGTCAAGATCATGGCTGTTACTATTTCATGCTCTTAGTACTGACTTATTCAAGGAAGGCAGGGAAGGCATGAGGGTTAGGAGTTGGGACTGTTTCCTTTCTTCATCATAGGACGCTTTGTGGACTTCTTCCTGTTACTTTGATCCAAGTGAGGTGTTGGCTATTCAAGCTCCTCAACTTTAAATACATAATGTCCAGAATCAAACCCTTGGCTGGGGAAAGCAAAATGATTTACATACTGAGCACTGATTCCTGTAGGAAATCTAGCAGGAGAATCAAACATTGAATTCCCTCCTAGGTAACAGGCTAAGAAGGGATCTGGAACTAGTGTGTTGAGACTAGGGATAAAAATATCATGGAATACAATTCTTCTGGGGTTCTCTCAGGTCTTGTCTCAAGTGCCCCCGATAGTGTGCTTGACCAGGTGCTAAGAACAGATTGGTGAAACTTACCCTCTTCACAGAAAAGGCACTCAGCCTCTACCCTCCTCTCTTCTTTCTGCCTTCTTGGAGCCAGACAGCACAGGGATTTGAGAAACTCATTAGAACTGTTCTTAATGCCTGTGCCAGCCTAACTAGGTTGGAGGTTCAGGAAGAGAGTGGGTAGAGAAGGTAGAGTTAAGAAACAAGCCTGATGAATTTAATACAGTCAAATACAGGCTGTTTGTTATTATCTTCAATAGGGCATTTATTTCGTGAATTAAGACAGTGCATGTGATTTAAAGTGACTGTGGGACTATCTATTACATAAGATTTAATGGAACGTCAGAAATCTGCCAGAAATTATACACAGAAGCAAGGGAAGATTGCTCCCAAAGAACACACTTTTAAAGAAGACAGACACAAAGACCCTGTTTCAAGCTACTCCTCCCACTTGCCCATCACAGTGGTTACAGAAGTGGGTGTGAATGGGCTGTGGCTTCCTGTAGCTATGGCTCCCTGTATGCTTTTTTCTTCTAGTGGTCATTGTTCTCTTTCATAGCACTGTGATTGGGGGGGGGGTAACTATAGGGTAAGAGTAAAGCTTTTTTGAGGAAGTAATTTTGTAGTCTTAGAAGAGGGAGGAGACTTTGCTAACTACCCAGAAAACTTCGCTAATATAATGAAAAGTGTGTAGGGTGGAAATGCAAAGCCATGATAGACCCAATTACACAGGAATGCTGACAACACAGTGGGCCAATCACTTGCATTGTGGAACTTGAGCCATGTTTAACACTGCTATGTAATTTATCTTTTAAACTGAATGCTTTTTGTGAGCGTGCCATGTGACTAGTCACATAGAGATAACAAGAGGGAAGGGTTGGGATTGACTGGAATGGTTAACCTCTCTTTCCCTGGTCTGCTATTCCTGATCTGTTCATGAAATGTGACTTTGTATTTGTGTTTGAGTGTGTATGTGTGTTGGTGAAGAGGGAAGGTATGGGAGAGAGGATAAAGCAGAGGAAAGAGCTAAAACTAAGATCTGTTTAATGGATAGTTCCGTGGTATTCACTGTGTCACACCACTAACATCCCTAAACAAGTATGCCAGAGAGAATGTATTGAATGTTGACTTGTATGCTACACACACACACACACACACACACACACACACACTTACATACACATAAAGTTCCTAGGCAAATATCATTTAGATACTATAGACCACACTGAGAGTTTAAGAGAAAAAATGGACCACCCGTGGCAGCCAAGGGAAGAAGGAATACAGTATTAGGTGGTTTTGTTAGCAGCTGGTGGAATGTAGGGAGGGGGTAAGGTGCAAAACTTTAAATCAGAAAACTTGAGTTTAAATATGTCGTACCAGTTTGGCAGTGCTGTTGCATGACTTTAATCCTAGCATTTGGGAGGCAGAAGTACGTGGATCTTTGTGAGTTTGAGGTGAGCTTGGACTACAGAGCAAGTTCCAGGACAGCTAGATCTGTCACACAGTGAAACCCTGTCTTAAAAAAAACCAAAAATTTTTAAAAAAATGAAAAATTGTGAAATAAGTATGTCATATTTACTAAATAAGACTAAATAAAATACTTTGTTTTATCCCACTGAGATAGACAAATATTGACTGAGGTTTCTGTCCCACCCAGTCCCACAGCCATTAAGTCCCAAAGAAACACATAGAGGCCTACATTAATTATAAACTGCTTGGCCTATTAGCTCAGGCTCTCTCATTAACTAATTCTTACATCTTACATTAACCCATAGTTCTTCTGCCATATGGCTTGGTACCTTTTATCAGTGAGGCATTCTCATCTTGCTTCCTTTTAGCCTGGGTGACCACTGCAGACTGAGCCTTTCCTCTTCTCAGAATTCTCCTGTTCTGGTTGCCCTGCCTATGCTTTCTACCTGACTACTGGCCAATCAACATTTTATTAAACCAATATAACTGACAAATCTTTACAGGGTACAAGACCACTGTCTCACAGCAGCCAAAGTATCACACCAAATCTCTATGTAAAGACTATTTAAATATCTCCATCTCCAGAAATTGACCATTCTGCCAAATTATATCATTTGTTTTGTGTTTCATTGTCCCCTGTGCTATCTCATTGACTCCTCTGTGTACTCTCCCCCTTACCTTGTGTGTGTGTGTTATACATACTTCTTTCTTGGGTCAATGAACACACACATACACACATGTGTACAATACTAATTGATGAGAAAATACATTTATATGTGTCTAGTAAATGTCCAGGTTTGACCAAGGTTATTCATCTGTCCAGTTTACCTAGTTCTCCAACAATGTTCAGAAGGAACTGTGATTATTGGTAAATGTTACCAAAGAAGAAGTTAGCACAGGCTCCTGGCCAGTTTGGCTATGGTCCCTAACACTGGAAGTGAATACCACTCATATTTTTAGATGTTTATTCTACACATTGGCTGGGAAAATTCCTCTTTGAGATTTCGGGACACTTTAGAACATGGCCAAAGCTGAAATCCATTAATCAACAACAATTAGATTAAAATGTTAAACCTACTGGTGTGTAGCAGACTCTTGGAAATGGGACATATTTTGCCTGCAGAGATTATTTGGAATGGACAGAGATATTTTGGATTGTCATAGTGGGACATACTATGCATACCTAGAATGTGGCAGCCCAGAGAGTCATAGAGTAGAACACACAATAACTGTGCATGAGAAAAACTTCCTGGCCTCTTGATTTAAGAAGCCCCAACATTTTCTAACTCTTGGTTTAATATTCTCAGGTATATGCCAAACAAGCAAGATATATGATTTCTTCCTTCAGAAGTCATTGAACCACGATGTTAAAGGAGAACAGAATAATATGCCATTAGGCGAAGTAATTCCTCTGACATGGTATTTACTAAGGATCTACTATACATTAGGGGCTGGAGAGATGGCTCATCAGTCAAGAAGGAGCACTGGTCACTCTTCTAGAGGACCTGTGTTCAGTTCCCAGTACCCATGTGACAGCTCACAACTGTCTGTAACTCCAGTTTCAGGGAATCTGGCACCCTCACACAGGCTTAGAGGCAACAAAACACCAATGCATATGCAATAAAAATAAATAATTTAAAAAAGGAAAAAGAAAAGGACCTACTTTATGCCAAATGATCTGCAAGGCTTGGTGTTGGTCGTAATTATAATATGATAGAGGAACTCCTTTCCCTCTAAGCTTAGGGTCTGCTGAGGAAATTGTTTTTAAGAGGTAAACAAAGACAAAATTCACCTTGTGTTGGAATAGGTTTTGAAGGCAGAAGGCAAAATTGACTTGATACAGAATGATGAGAGCCTTTTGTGAGATTCAGTGGGAATGGAACCGTGTTTGAAAACATAACAGCTTAGTTGAGAAAGAGCTACGTGAAAAGTTGGATTTTTCTTTGTTTAAATGATTAATATGTGGAATTTTATGGGACTAATATCTCAAATGGAGAACATAATCATGAGTTAGAAGCAAATAGCTGGATCTTGAATGATAATCAGGATGCTCAGAGAAATGACAACATTGAAATCAACAACTGGTCAACCCAGTTTGCTCCATAAATATGCCTGGTATCTTATGCTGAACAGGTATCAGTGAGCAGAACCGGAAATGGATTCAGGTCTAAATATGTCTTATTTTTATAAGAAGAGAGTCTGCTTGAATAAGAAAAACTAGAAATGATGCAATTCAAAAGTAAGTACTCAAAGGAACAGATGTATTTTTGTAAGATTCTATGGTGAGAGTATTCTATCTAGACAAACATGACAAGAAAGACTTTCAATAAAGCAATGCCAAAGTATATTGCTTGATGTTGTAAAGTAGGGCATAAAGAAAAATGTGAGTTGGACAGTAGCTCAGTAATTGAGACTTTACCTAGTGTGTACAAGACCCTAGGTGTGATCCACAACACACACACACACACACACACATGTATACACACACATACATACACACACACACCAAGAAAAAAAAACCCAAAAAACTAGAAACGAAGGGACAAAGAATTCTGAAGGTACAGAGTTCTAGAAAGAGGCATAAACATGGGAGCTAAGAAGCATTTCAAGAAAGAGAAACTAAAATGACTACCATGACTAGAGTGGGCACGAGGAAGAATGTGTCTAATGAAGCCACATGTGTGGGGAGAAGAGAAGATAGGTTCAACTGTAGGGGAGTATGCTGGGAAGAGGAAAGAGGAAACAAATATACATGTTAGAAAGTCTACTAAGAAGTCTTTCTAAATTAGGGGAGAAACATGAGAGGGACAATGAATACATTGGAGTAGTTTTGTGGACTAGAATATTTATTTAACTATGTAAAGATGTGTTGAACTTTCTTGTGTTTCAGAATATTTGTTTGACTATGTAAAGATGGGCTGCATTCGTTTATGATGTATTTGTTTAGCTATGTAAAGATGTATTGTTGTTTTACCTTGCCTGCCGAAGGCACCTACCTGACTGGTCTAACGAAAAGCTAAATGTCCAACAGCAAGGCAAAGGAGGGATAGTCAAGGCTTGTGGGGAGAGAGAAAGGGGAAGCCAGTCAGCCAGTGAGGAGCTATCCAGCCAGACATGAAGGAACCAAGAGAGCAGGATGGCCAGTATGTCGTTGAGGTTAATGAGCCTCAGGGCAGCATGTAGATAAGCAGAAATGGATTATGTTAAAAAAAAAAAAGAGCTAGGTAGAAACAAGCCTAAACAAAGGCCAGGAATTCATAATTAATAATAAGTTTCTCTGTCATGATTTGGGGGCTGGGATTCCAAGACATGCCAGTTACATTGTATTACATTTATGTACATGGATATATAGAGACAGCCCAATCAGTGCTTAAGAGCATTTATTCTTACAGAGGACATAGATTCACACTTCAGCATTCACATGATGAATCACAAATATACAATTCCATGACACCCAGTATCTCTCTTCTGAACCCCTCAGGCTCCAACCATGAATGTGGTACATAATCAGGCATGTAAGCCAAACACTCATACTATAAAATAAAAGAAATATATTCATGAATTAAAAAATAGGTGTAGAGATAAAATTGTTTTGAAAACAATAATCCTGAGAATGGAGAGTAGACTAGCGAGCTGGGGCCGTGTGTGCACTCAGAAGCACTGGTTCAGACAGCTCAGGATCCTTTATGGTTCCTTACACAGTTCTTGGTTTTTCTTTGTTCCTGTCTGTGTAGAGTGGGTTTGTTGTACATGCTGTTTGTTACATTGTAGCCCAGATGTGCAAGGGTTTTCAGTCCATTTTTGTCACATATTTATTCTCATGCTGCTTTCTCCAGTCCCCACTCCCCTGTGATGCCATGTGACAGGGGTCTCTCACAAGTCATTCATGTATGTACTGAGATCACTGACTGATACTGGGTTGGCCCAGATGATAAGCCTGTGGCAGAGAAAGAGACCATTAATATTACCAAGATCAGTCTCTTTTTTTTCCTCCCTTAATCCAAGACTTTGTATTTATTGATAAAAAGTCAAAATAAAGAATAGTCACTATCCCTTCCTGGATCCGGACTGAAATACAATATAAGAATCTTATATTTGACATCATTTTTGCTTCCTTGTCTAGCGAACACAATTCTTCTTGGCAGTAACCACACTGGAAGGGATTGAATAGCCATGACCAAGGAATATGAAGCTGATATGTAAATGCTTTTGACGGTCTTTAATTAACATACATCCCTCACCTTGAAGTCTCCCATGAGACTATCTTGGGGCTTTTAAGTGATTGTTTGAGACTATAATATAATTATATCATTATTTTCCTTCTAAACCCTCCTATTCTATACCCCTTGGATGCCTTAGAATTCATGACCTCTTATCCTCTTTAATTCTGTGTGTGTGTGTGCGCGCGTGCGTGCGTGTGTGTGTGTGTGTGTGTGTGTGTGTGTGTATGTGTGTGTGTACTCAAGCGGGAGCCCACTAGGGTATTTCTCGATCTATAAATGCAATTTGCTCAGTTCATATAATTTACGTACATGTGTCTGCTTGCAGGACTGACCGGAGACCATTATAAAAAAACCGTAACCTATCAGAATTCAGAGTTGTGGGCCCCAGTCCCAACTGATCAACAAGGCAACTCCTGCAACCTAAAGCTCGGGGTCTGGCAAGGAAGTGATTCCAGAAGGATTACAAGTGCCAGAGGAGCAAGGCCTTTGCTTTAGAGCTGGGTTCCTTAGAAATGCCAGCCATGTATTTTACTGTTGAAGCTATGGTCTAGACGTTATAAAGGGCTTATCAAAGGTCACCCTTGATAATGACAGCTTGGCTGCCATGAGCCCCAGTTTATTTCACTGTTCTATTGGGCTCTATTCTTCAACATTTCAAATATGAAGGCAGCGGTGTGCAGGTTTTATCTCCCTGCTGGCACCCCACAAACATCTATTGGTCAAATAGCCTCAGGCCCCTTAAAGTGGTAAGTTTTTCCCAAGTTTTCACCAGCATATCCTTATAAATCACTCCACTGAAATCCAGAATAGCTTGGATAATGATGCGAAGCTTAACTAGGAGTTTAGCAGTGCATCACGACATCCAGCAGTTTTGGTTTATCACTTCCCAGGGGAAGAAAAAGAAAAAAAAAAAAAACAAGCATAAGAAACAAGCCAATAAATTCATTTTTAAGCCTGGCACCCTCCTCGCTCTCCTTGGTAAATGTTGTAAATTCTAGCCCTTTATGGTTTGCTTGGGGAAGCAAGCTCAACGGCAGACCATCAGACCGTTTTAATGGCCTTTGATTTACTTTTCAAGTGCTTATTAGAGTGAGGAATGACCGTGTTTTGAAGCCAATCACAGTCTTGAGACAGGTAGGAGCTTCATGGCCTTCCTCCCAGGGACTGCGGGGTTGTTTAGGTCTGGAGCAGACACACATGCTGAGCAGAATCACACTCTGCATTTCCTTTGCTTTTTGAGTGGCAGGTGGCTCTTTATTTTTCCCTCTTGTCACTTCAAAGAATACGGTGACACAGGGCATTTTATAGTCTCCTGTTCTCCAGTGTAAGTNCAAGTGCCAGAGGAGCAAGGCCTTTGCTTTAGAGCTGGGTTCCTTAGAAATGCCAGCCATGTATTTTACTGTTGAAGCTATGGTCTAGACGTTATAAAGGGCTTATCAAAGGTCACCCTAGATAATGACAGCTTGGCTGCCATGAGCCCCAGTTTATTTCACTGTTCTATTGGGCTCTATTCTTCAACATTTCAAATATGAAGGCAGCGGTGTGCAGGTTTTATCTCCCTGCTGGCACCCCACAAACATCTATTGGTCAAATAGCCTCAGGCCCCTTAAAGTGGTAAGTTTTTCCCAAGTTTTCACCAGCATATCCTTATAAATCACTCCACTGAAATCCAGAATAGCTTGGATAATGATGCGAAGCTTAACTAGGAGTTTAGCAGTGCATCACGACATCCAGCAGTTTTGGTTTATCACTTCCCAGGGGAAGAAAAAGAAAAAAAAAAAAAACAAGCATAAGAAACAAGCCAATAAATTCATTTTTAAGCCTGGCACCCTCCTCGCTCTCCTTGGTAAATGTTGTAAATTCTAGCCCTTTATGGTTTGCTTGGGGAAGCAAGCTCAACGGCAGACCATCAGACCGTTTTAATGGCCTTTGATTTACTTTTCAAGTGCTTATTAGAGTGAGGAATGACCGTGTTTTGAAGCCAATCACAGTCTTGAGACAGGTAGGAGCTTCATGGCCTTCCTCCCAGGGACTGCGGGGTTGTTTAGGTCTGGAGCAGACACACATGCTGAGCAGAATCACACTCTGCATTTCCTTTGCTTTTTGAGTGGCAGGTGGCTCTTTATTTTTCCCTCTTGTCACTTCAAAGAATACGGTGACACAGGGCATTTTATAGTCTCCTGTTCTCCAGTGTAAGTTCTAGTAGCCACCAGCTGAGTGGGAAAGCCAGTAAGAGAGTGGCTGTTCTGGGAATCTCTTCTACCCTACGTGTGCAGGAAGAAAGATCCTCCAGTGTTAAGTTGGGGTCTCAAATAAGAACCCAGAGTTCGTTTTGCATGGCCTCTAAGTTCCGCTGAAAAGCAAACCAGGTGGTTACGGTGGTAATTGGCTTGAGTTTGCATTCGTTCACATGAGAGCTGCCTCACCAGGCACAGCACCCAGCAGGGTGAACTGCGAAGCCTCTCTCCTCACTCAGCAGACAGAATTAAGTCGCATTTCATCCTGTGCTCATTCGGGAATCCTCAATAGCCAGGCTCGCTGAGAGCGCCGCTGCAGAGTGGCCTTTTGAGATGTAAATACTATCGCCGGCACAGGAGAATCCATGAAGTCAGTTCCTGGGTCTTTACTTACAAGAGTTTTCAATGAAGAATCAATGGATTTCAGTTCCCGCAGCATTTTTCTTGCCTTTAAATCCAGCCTCAGTGTTCATCAATTTGTTTAATAATGCCTGGGAAGGCTTTGGTCTCTGAACCGAATAAAGGACGTTTAGAGTGGCCACTGCCCCGAATGCTTTCTCAATGTGTGTTCCCTTCTGCGTGCAAAAGACAAACCAACAGGAAAAAAGTTCCCCTTTCCTCGCTGACACGGGAGAATTTGTTTGGGAAAGGATGCTAGGCCAAAGGAAAGATTCTTTAGCACTTTAGTTCTTGATTCTTTATCACCGCTATTATTTTTACAGCCCAGTGACAGCACCAGCTCTCCGTGTGATTGGTTTTAGAATCCCATATGAAGCAGCTTTTCAAAACCTTAGCAATGTGGCTGCTGCAATCAAAGGCCTGGGTTGCACTCACAGAAAGGATAGCTTCTATCTGTCTTTGTTGTGCAACCAGGTGTAGAACTCCGAGCATTTATTGCCAAAGGAAAATGATTTTGCAGTTCTCTAATTAATGCAATCTCTGAGAAAGCCGCGGTGCCACACTTTTGTGTTCTTATATGCTCTGGGAAGCCTGTTGAAATGCAAATTCTCTGGTCAATAGGAGCTCTGATTCCTGAGGTTGGGGTAAAGATCAGGAAGCTACATTTTAACCAGATCTTCCTGTGCAAAAACTAAAAGGGCCATCTCATAAGAAAGAGCTGTGTGGGCAACCGGTCAGGGGTGACTGCCATTGCTTTGTTGCTTGTTGAGTTGCTCTGATTTAAGGGAATTGGCCAAATTAAGCGCAAATTAAGTTTTTTTCTTCTCAAGTCTCCTTGTGTTCAGTAAGTGTAGTCTGCCTGCCAGGCCGGGTTCATGTAAAACAGGCGTAAAACTCCCAAGGCATTATTTTATTTCCATAAAGATTCCATGAGATTTCAAGCAGCCTCTATGTCTGAGGGGCTTTTAATGCAACTTGACACCCCCACCTTACCACCACCAGGAGATCCAATTAAATTGGCTTGAAATGACCCCAGATTGGCATCTCTTAACATTTCTCCCCATGGTGTGATGGGCAGCCAGGACTGAGAGCCAGTGCCACAAGAATTGTGCAAAGCCACAGGATCCTCAAACTGGCTGTGAAATGTCAAGTCATGTGCTGTGTTGAAGCCACAGGGACTGGAAGAGCTGGGTCCCTCTGCTGTGACCACACTGCCCCAGACTGAGCTCAGGACTGCAGTTCCTGGCACTGATGGTAGGAGAAGAAATAGAGAAAGGGACAAAACCAACCAAAACAAACGTTTAGTGATCATCCTGTCTGAGTTAAAGTTTCTTTTGTTCTGTTGTCTGTTGCTGTTATAAATACTAAAAAAAAATGACCAAAAACAGCTTGGCAAGCTAAGGATTTATTCAGTCTTACTCATCCATATCATAAAAGAAGTCAGATGTTCAAGGCAGGAGCCTCTATCTAGGCATCACCAAAGCTGGAGCCATGTTGGAATTCTTCTTAATGGCTTTGTTCTGCCTGCTTTCTTACACAACTCAGGACTTGCCCACCCTTGGTTAGCACCACCCAGCTGATGCTCCTGTTGACATGAATAAGCCCAGCTCTCACTTTAAAGAGCTTAAATGATGAGAGATTCCTCTCTGTATGTTGTGAATATCATAGGTTAATAAAGGAATTGTTTTGGGCCTATAGCAAAC
This sequence comes from Dicrostonyx torquatus, assembly GCA_028555095.1. Taxonomy (NCBI): domain Eukaryota; kingdom Metazoa; phylum Chordata; class Mammalia; order Rodentia; family Cricetidae; genus Dicrostonyx; species Dicrostonyx torquatus. Next base: position 6,735,804 of record JAQHUG010000013.1, on the reverse strand, counting down.
TATAGGGGAACAGAGCAAGGCAAGTGAAATTAAACTGAATTCTGGGAGAAAGAAGGGCGGAGTCAGAGAAACCATGTAGCCTCTCCAGAGACAAAAACCAGAACATTAGCTGGGAAGCCACAGTCATGTAGCGATACACAGATTAATGGAGATGGGTTAAATTAATATGTAATAGTTAGCCGATAAGAAGTTAGAGCTAATGGGCCAAGCAGTGATTTAAATAATATAGTTTCTGTGTGTTTATTTCAGGGCTGAACAGTCGGGAACCAAAACAAGCAGCTCCTATTGCAACAATTAAAAGTTTATGCAGGGGTCAATTTGCATCAGTGTAACCTAGAAGGAGACATCTAGGTTGCCCCAAATTCCGTATTCTGATGTAGAGGCAGATTTGTGAAATTTTAGAGTTTATAGAACAAAGAGAGTCATAAATTAAGGCTGGTTTAAAATCCATCAGTGAAAACAGGAGAGAAGAATGTACAGTAAGATGGGAAGAGCTCTCCTACAGGCCTCAAGTGGCACGTGATGACATTCTTAGCATTTAGGCTTGGGTAAGCTAATGGTCTGCTAGGTTCATAGATTCCAAAAAGTTTTTGTTTATCTTGCAGGATGCTTGTTCATGCACAGAGGTGGGCATGGAATGACTCTTCCGGGGGCTAAATCTAGCCCTAGGTAAGGTCGTCAGCCTCTGAACCTGCAACATTTCAACTTCTCTACACCTCTGCAGTTCTAATCAGCGTCCAGCTCCTTTACAGGAATTCTCACCCACTTTACCTTGCTCTGTGTAAGAGCATTGCATCATGTCAACTGAATTTAAGTAATTTTATCTATGAAAGTTATCAAGAATACATATATATTCTTTTGAGCAATAACTCCAAGTGGTTCCTCCAAATCTAGTCAGTTTTTCTATTACAAATATCAAAAGGCATATTTCAAAAGGAGTTACTGCCACTTTCTAATGCACACTAAACAATTTTGTCATATCAACACATGAACCGCATATTAGTACTATGAGGTCAAGGTTATTATCTTAAAGTCAAACAAAGAATACCACACTACCTAACTGACTTAAAGAAGAAAAAAAATAGCACATGCTGTGGTCTAGAATAATGATGGTAGTGACCCGGAATGGACAGAGCTGAGACAGTGCAGCTCCATTCAGCTGTGTGTGTCCGTGTGTATGCATTCTTTTATCCAAGAAGCATTAGTTTGACGCATTAATGGAAATCGCTGGACTTCAGCTGCATTGACCTTCCAAGGCAGACAATCACGTTAACAGACATTGGTGGTGGTGTTTTTATCTAGTACACATTTCTTTAGCTACCAATGAGATGACACCTTGTATGTGAACCTGTGTATCTCAGGGGAACATGGAAGAGGGTTGAGTCTGTACTGTTAAAGGTTAACACTTTCCTGTGTCTTCTTTTAAGCTACTCCCTAATTTGCTACCGTCATTACCCATATGATCTAGTCTAGTCATGTGTTATCTACCTATGCGCAGTCTGTATTATTTCTATGACCTGTCTACTGTCTATCTGCCTTCTACCTAGCTTCATTATTAATCTATATGTCATCTGTGTAAATGAAGAAACCAAGACAAAGATGTGTTGAGTTGCTTACCTGAATTTCACAGTATGAGAAAATTGGCTTTCATGTTTCCAAAGCTGAATTCTCTATTTCTTTCCTTAAACTCAGCCATATTACAAACTGTATTTGCAAACTGACCGAAGTCAGATATGGGCTTCGAGATAGGAGCTGGAGAAAACAAATTTTCTGATTTGTATGTTCAGAACAATTGTTCTGCTCTGCTAAAGCAAAGGGGTACTGCAAAAAAAAATTACAGTAAAATAGAAAGGACTGAGTAAAAACTGCTAGAGAACTTTTCACCGTCGCTGTTCCTCCCATGATTGCCATGATCAGGTACTCTCCAGTGTGCTGCCTTCTAGAGACAGCCTTCTCCCCATATAAGTAACCACATGCAAAAGACCTAGAAAAAAGTTGTGTTAATATGCTTTTCCAGGATTGTATAAGAGTATACCCTGTGGTTTGATATATATATGTGTGTGTGTGTGTAATATAGATATTACTAACATATTACATACATAATATATATTATATAATATAATACTAATACATGACTATATTTTACTAATATATATATATATATATATATATATATATATATATTACACACATATGTAGATCTGAGGATGCATAGAGATATCAAGGACTAGATGGAAGGGCAATACCTAAGGGAGGTAACTTGTAAGGAACTTTAGATAATCACAATGGAGCTGAAAATAATTTTTAGGATTATCATTAATATTAATATTTAGGATTATTATAAAATCTTTGTAATACACAAAAACCTTCAGAAGTACATGGACTAATTAAATTTTAAAGTTATTAACTAAGATAAAGGCACATATTAGCATTCCACACAGTAATTTATAGGAACCAAGGAGGACATATGCAAGTGCCATTTGGCCGAAGTAAAGTAGGAGAATGACTATATGAATTTCAGAAAGGGAAAACTCTCTTTTCTTCCTCCCTTCCTCTCACTCTCCCTCCCTTTCTTTCTCTCCCTCCCTCTCGCACACTCTCTCTCTCTCTCTGTGTCTCATAAACGCGTGTGCGCGCACTTACATACATAAACACTGTGTATGAGCATTTCTCTGTTCTACTTTCTGTTTCGGAGAAAATGGCTTTGATTTCATTTGCAATCCCCTTGTGCCCTATGACTATTGCCAATTTGCAAGGAAAGGGTAGTGACTTTTGTCAAAAGGAAATGCATCCTTTTCACCCCAGTGAAATCAGCAAGACTCCTCAGCAAGAGAGAGATGGATTGAAGGCAAGTGAGACAGTCAGAGAGCCAGCATAAAACTGCATGAGGTCCTCAAGGAACTTGGCTTCTTCTCACTGAACAAGGAGCTAGCACACAGATGTCGGGAAGGAGGGTGGTACAAAGCTCCAGGCACTGCCTCCCTGCTCACTCTTGCATAGATAGCAGGAAAGTGCATCTTGAGGAAACTGTGAGCCCAAAATTAGAGGTATATTTCTTCTAGATTATCTAAAGGAGTGAAGATACAGGACAACACAAGAACCATGAAGATAGAAATTAAAATAAGTGGTATTTAAAGACAGTTGGAGGAATTGAAATTGAGGGCACAGTGACACTTCCCAGGGAGGACTTTAGTGTTGCCTCTAGGATTGGATAGTTGTTGAAGTCATAAATGAACACAAATCTGCAGGCAACACATACCAGTGCAGCCCACACACCTAAGATCATTTGCACTGCCAATAGAAGCAGATCTCTTGTGAAATCCTCAAGTACCCCTGTTCTGTGTGGCTATATTTAAGGGCTTGGGAGAAGTGAGCAGTGTAGACTAACAGAAGACTCCACTGCAAATGCCTTCAGGTTAGATCTTGAAGATACATGTTCTCATAAACAGTGTACTTCTTTAGCTATGCAGTCAAGACAGAGGAACTTTAGGAGTTAAATCCATAATTGCAAATTACCATTGGAATAAAAGATGGTATGGCTTAAGATTCTTGAAACCCCTCAGTGTTTATAGTCAAGTTGTATTAGCTGAAGGTTGGACATCTGTGTTTTCCACAAGTGTGTGTTCATGAACCTTTTAATGTGATTTGGTGTTGCAAACACCTACCTATTATTTAAGATATATTCCAGACAAATGGGAATTTGGGAAAGGGACTTGTATATACTCACATGTCATAGTGTGTAGAACTGACCTAACGACATACAGGAAGAATAAAAATACTGAGGTGTGCAATATGTAAACTCCAATAAAGACACAGTGTGAATCGGAGATTCACAAATATACATGGAGACACATTCTCTCAGCATTTTGTATTCTTTATCTCTACCCACAGCTCTTTTCCCAGAGAAAATGGTAGAGTACTCAGAGTAGCATATGATGAGTACATCCTCATGATAAATACTCTTAAGACTTCAGAGATAGTGGTATTTGGCTATTTATGATATTTTCCTAGGAAACTAAGAACTATAGTTATGCTTTCATGATTATGATTGGAGTCTCTGGTTGTATGACATCATTTTCATTGAAATCTTACTTATAAAGTACTCATTGTTAGGAAAAAAGAATATAGTTACTGTTTTACTAGGGATTGCATATGTAAATATTAGAAAATAAAGTTTTATTAAATTCACTATAATCCCAATACAGTAAGATAATAACCATTTTACACACATACACACACCATCACACACACACACACACATACAAACATACATATACACAAACCACACACTGTATACTCATACCCATAAACCCACACACCATACACACACACCACATACCATACACGTATCACACACACACACTGTACCTGAAAGTAGGTGTATGGACATGTAGAAATGAGAGGAAAAAGCTCAGGAGTTATTCTATAGGAAGTATCATGCATCTTATCTTTGGAAACAGAGACTACAGGCTTAGAGCTCATCCCAGTAGGCTAAGCTTAACGGGTCAACAAGCTGTGGGTATCCTCATGTCTCTTCCTCCTCTGGGCTACACTTACAATCAGATTCAACCAATCCTGAACTTTATATATGGCTGCTGAGGATCCAATCCAAGTCCTCTGATGACTCCTGCAAACACTTATAAACTAAGCTGTCCCCTGAATCTCTATAGCTGCATAGCTTTCTCTTTTTCTACATGTGTCTACAAATAGATATCCATTTTATAATGTATTTGAACAGCAGTACATACTACTGAGGTTTGCATGTTAATCAAAATCAATTTACATCATTATTTTAATGTGATGATATGCATTTAATGTAAATGTCATACAACATCAGTCAATGTCTTCACTATTCAGCATTACATGAGTGTTATTTTTATACTGTGAAAGGGGAAAATAGGAGTAAAAATGTCTTTTAAAGTTACAAGAAATAATACTGTTAAGAGCTTACCTAAAAACAAAAACTTATATATACGTCTGTATATAATTATACATATAAATGAAAATGTCACATCTAGGTCAACAATCCCCCTTCCAAGAACCAAAGACTGCCTAACAAAAGATCCAACACCAGACATGAAAAACCCTCTTTTGAATTGATGGTGGGGAGTTATCTAAGAGCTAGACTATTACTATAGCCCCTGGTTGCCCCGCATAGGTAGAACGTAAATCTCTCCTGCTTAAGACACCAATACAGATCAAACAAAGGACCTGGAGGTCCTTAAGCTGGAACTGACCTGAATGACTCCTCCTTGAGAACTGGTGTCATATATGCTTCCAAAGGAGGGAATCAGCCAACAGTTCTACCTAGTTTGAAACATATGAAGAACAACACGACCAGCACTTCTTGATAACCCTAAAGTTTCAGTAGTGGAATAAATACCTTCATCGTAAGACAGTAACTAACCTCTATAATGGGACTTAAGACCTGCCTATCCAGAGGGAAATCATGCGTGATATTGGAAATCTATTCAGATATCCAGGGCTAATGAAGTCATGGATCTCAGAGGAGAACTTACAACTGCCACTTTACTAAACCAGCACAATCCATAACTATACTCTAAATACTTGTCCTTATACCCACAGATGAATATAGTCCTCATCCCTCATCAAAGACACTTAAGGAAATGCTCAACATCCTTAATCATCAGAGAAATGCAAATCAAAACAACTCTGAGATTCCATCTTACACCTGTAAGAATGGCCAAGATCAAAAACACTGATGACAACTTATGCTGAAGAGGTTGTGGGATAAAGGGAACACTCTG
>JAQHUG010000013.1:6695999-6722344 GCA_028555095.1 Dicrostonyx torquatus | reverse complement strand
AGGGCCTTGGGCTTCCCATAGGGCAGGGTATCCTGCCCCATCTTAAGGAAGCAGGGGGAGGGCGGTGGGGTAGTGGGGGAGCGGGAGGGCCGGGAACAAGGGGAGTAAATGTAAATTTTTCTTTTAACAATAAAAAAAAAAAGAAATGTGACTGTGGCTCCTCTACTTATAATCATGTCAGTTATACCCTAATAGAAACCACAAAAGAAATACTTTTATGTTTTTTCATAAGGTCCTCAGTTTAGCACATACTCATCAACCAAACCATCTGTAATTGGAGATTTTGAAATGGAAAGGCAGAGGGACATGATTATAAAGCTACTATCAGTTATAATCAGTGATCACATGTCTCTTTTTGCTCTTTTTTAACATTTATTAATATGGCTGATACATGTATTATAAGTCATATATCATTCAGTACTTGGTGTATTATTTCTCATATGATGTTATAGCGTCCAGAATCTCAAACCACAATTTTTTTAAGTATTTTAATTAATGGTTATTTTTTTCTTATTTTAATGGATTTCCATGTAACTTTTTAATTTGTTATATTAATTAATATTGGGATTATTTTCAGCCTACATTTTTGTTTATATACAAATATATGTGTGTGTTTTAGTTATACATTTTACTCACTTCATAGGGGAAAGTGCTGATTAAAGTGAAGTCACTTACCTTGTGCTTAGTAGATGATAATAAAATAAAGTTTAAAGAAATTATGAGGAAAAATTAGAATCTAAGCTAAGTCACCCATTATAAAATGCCAGATAAATCTTCAGACAAATTGCCTACCAATTTATATTCCAATTCATATTATGCCTGGATACTTAGTTTACTAAGGCTTCTAGAGCATAATCAATGCTAATATGGTTATAACCATAAAATCTTATTCGTAGCACTAGGAGATCTTGTGAAATTGTTCACTTTAATGTACTGTCCCATTTTCTGCATAAACTTCTACCTTTTGCTATGAAATACATGAAGAGGAGTGGAATTTTTCTTGCTGTATTGTTTGGGACTGCTTTCTGAGTTTTTTCATAGAATACTGATTATCCTGGTGGTCCGCAGGCTGGCGTCATAGCATGGGTGAGCTCATGTTCCTTGGAGAGAAACTTAAGTGAAGTTTGACAGGGCTGACTTTGAAACCAAGGGCTCCATCCAGACCTGATAGGAGAGCTTCATTATCACCAATGTTAAAAGAGAAAAATTAAATGAGTAAGGAAAGAAAATGAAAGTAGAACCTAATGTGTCTAGCTTCTGATAGATCTTTTTTTCAGTTTCCCACTCTAAAATTATAGAATTGGAACTCATCTGACTCAGTTTCCTTACCTATGTAATAAAGAAAAGTTTCTACTTCATAGAGTTGTATAAAATATTAAACTGAAAAAGTGTTTCTAGACAATATCTTAGATAAATTTCTCTAGGAAGAAAACAGTGTAGAATTCTGGTGGAAGGTGTTATTTGAAGATGATTCCTGGAAACAACCTTTGGGGAGTGAAGATGCTAGTTAGAATATCAGTTAGTCAAAAGTTAGTTAGAATGTCAGTTAGTCAGGAAGTTAATTATAATGTCAGTTAGTCAGGAAGTTAGAATATCAGTTAGGATGTTAGTTAGAATGTCAGTTAAGAAGTTACTTAGAATGTCAGTCAGGAAATTAGAATATCTGCTAGTTAGTTGTTTGGTTGGTTAGTTAGGAAGTTATTTAGAACATCAGTCAGGAATTTAGGATGTTAGGAAATTAGTTAGAATTCCAGTTAGTTAGGAGATGAGTTAGAATGCCAGTTTAACAAGGGTCGAGTGCAGAGTTGGTTTTCACCAGAATGACTGGAGCCTGATGTCCTAGGGAAGCTGAGAGACAGAAAACTTCTGAGTCATTCTATAGAAGGAGTGAGAGATGAGAGAACCTGCCTATGCCAGAGAATAGATACACACAGAAGGAAAGTTATTAAAACATTATAGGACATTAGACAAGTCTATATGAATAAAGGACAGACAGTATGGCTCCAGTTCCAATACCACAGGAATAAAGACCGTTGGAGAGCCCATCACTCTGTTTCAGAGCCACATATGATATAATTTTGATCAATTATTTTAACAGTGTTGTCCGAAACCTTGAAAAACAGTGACTAAGGAATAACTTCTGAACACAATAATTGTGTGTGTATATGTATGTGTGTGTGTGTGTGTGTGTGTGTGTGTGTGTGACAGAGAGAGAGAGATACATTTGAAGACATATGTTTGTCCATAAAAATATGGACAAATCCAGAAACGAGACATGCCAATAAGCCTAACACTGGTGAGGACTGAAGTTCAAGTCTAGTTTGAACTTCGCAGCCCTACACACAGATTGTGTGTGTGTGTGTGTGTGTGTGTGTGTTTAACACAAGGAAATGAAACAATATGATTTACTTTGATTTCTATATGCTGCAACAAAGAGTTTATTTGGTCAGAAGGTTGAATTTGTTTGAATCCAGAGAGCCAAGTTTGTTGCAGGAGAAATTTAAATTTCTTCTTTGGTATCAGAACAGGCCCTTTACATTTTATTTATTTTTGTTAATTACTCGTTATTTCTTTGTTTATTTATTTTACATGTATTCTTTAGCCTACATATGAGTCACCACATATGTGCCTACTGACAAAGGAAGTTTGTTGTAAATGGTGCGTGCGGGCTGTGTCCTGCCGCCTGGCTTCTGGTGCACGACTAGCTTATACCCGAAATAATCACATGGAAATTGTATTAATGAAATTACTACCTGGCCCATTAGCTCTAGCCTCTTATTGGCTAACTCTCACATCCTGATTCAGCCCATTTTTAATAACCTTTGTGTCACCATGAGTCGTGGCTTACGGGGAAAGATTCAGCGTGTCTGACCTGGCAGCCTTCATGGCAGGCGACTCTCTGTCTCTGTCCCCTTCCCAGCATTCTGTTCTCTTTTCCCCACCTATCTAAGTCCTGCCCTATCAAAAGGCCAAAGCAGTTTCTTTATTAAACCAATGAAAGCAATACAAATGAAGAAGCACCTCCTACAGAAGTTAGAAGAGGGAGTTGGAGCTCTGTGGACTGAGAGTTACAGACATTAGTGATCTGCAGTGTGGGTACTGGGAATCTGATGCAGGTACTCCGCAAGACCCACCAATGCTTTTTAATCATGGAGCCATCTCTTCTGCCTAGAAGAGCTTCTTAATTAGTTGTCATATATAGCATTTAAATGCACATTTTCCTTCTTATATACTTTTGCTAGTTACTTATTATTTCCATTTACAGAATGAAAATGAAGTTATACAAAAAAACAAGTTTGAAAGATTTTCTATTTTTTGCATCAAAATGAGTTGTAAAGTGGTGGTGGCAACTAGCAATAACATATTTTATCCCAGGCACTGCCAAAGAACCGAAAGTAGAGGTCATTGTTTTGTTGTGGTTGGAGAGATGACTCAGGGCTTAAGAACTATTGCTCTCCTTGTAGAGGATTGTGGATTGATTCCCAGCACCCACATGGTAGCTAAGAACCATCTTTATCTCCAGTTTCGGGGATCTAGAGCTCTTCTCTGACCTCCACAGGCATGGGACACATACATAGTACCCATATATGTGTGCGGGCAAATCACTCATTTAAATAAAATAAAAATAATAGACATAACCTTAAAAAAAATCAAAGTCTAGAAGATGAGATACCCAGTAGTTGGGCATTGCAATTTGACAATGAGAGCAAATTCAAAGCTGTTCCTCTTACAGTGGTGTGAGAAGGAACATTGGAAACAAATTGGAAAAGGCAAACTTTTCAATAAATGTGTGTCTCGTGAGCTGACAGGAAAATAATTTTCTGTCTCTTCTGCTATTCTATACAACTTACTTCTTTTTATTTTTAATTATAAAAGATTTGCTTCATTATATAACATTTATTTATTTTACTGTGTGTGTGTGTGTGTGTGTGTGTGTACCTGTGGATGCCAGAAGAGAGTGTCAGGTCATTTAGAGTTATAGGCAGGAGTGCTTAGCCCTCATTGGTATTGAGAGCTGAACTTGGGTCATTTTGAAAAGCGGTATACTTTTAACCTCTAAGACATCTCTCTAGGCCCAAGCCAATCATTGCTTGATCTGACTGTGAGGCAGATGATGAAAATTAGATTGTGTGTGACAAATGGCAGTGTCTAGCTTCATTGTCTCAGAAGAATCTTCCTAACACTTTCCAAAATCAGACTTGCAGCAGGAAGAGGTAGAGAGGGTGAGGAAATGGTAACTGTTTGATATGATCAACTACAGCTGTCAAAATCCCATCAAAATCTTTATGACTGAGACGTATGCTCAAAAAATCGATGTAATGCCTCCAGCTGCCACAGGTGGAAAAAGGAGACAACTTTCCCCATGACAGCACCCAATCACACGTCATGCAGCCAGTGCTTTACAACTTGAGTTTATCAGACTGAGAAGTTTTGCCTCATTCACCAGATTCACCAACTGACTGCCCCTTGTTAAGCATCTTGATGAGCGTTGGAGGTGGAAGTAGCATGGAAAACACTTTCACAACTAGCAGATAGAAAATCCTTTTCAATAGCCCATTATATCCTGAAGCACAGGTTTTCACGCTATTGGAAAAAGCAGACGTATGTTTTGGTAAAAATGTACTGATTGTAAGGGTTCGTGATTAGTAAAAAAATATGAGCCTAGTCTTAGCGTTTCAGAATTCACAGTCTAAAATTTCAATAACTTTCTCCCCTAAGTAATCATATGATCAAAGTCTGTCTTGAAAAATTTGATGTGCTACTGAATGACTTCACAAATGCTGTTTGTAAGATATTCTGTCAAAATGCAAAAGAGGAAGTAGGGAGAATGGTTCAGAGGCCATTCCTGAAAGTACTGCAAGATTGTGGCATTTGTTGACACAGAGGATACCAAACAGTCAGAACCACACCTTTCTTTCAGAAGGACCTTAGAATGAGTGCTCATCACTTGTAGAGGTTGTTGTGAGCAAAGAGCAGCACCCAGAATAAGAATCAACCGACCTGGTGTCATCTAACAGAAATCTGCATGTAAAATAAGGAGACATTAGGTCAAAATCTTGCTCTCCTGTCACAAGAGGAGTCATGACCAGACAGCAGGTCTGTACCTGTGAGTTGGGGATAGAATAACAGTGAACTCGGCTTTAAGAAAAGGCAATGATGATAACAAAAGGCCCTGATGCATGATTTAGAGCAGGACAGAAAAAAAAGTATTAGAATTGACAACTGAAATCAGCAGCTATTGCTTTGGGAATAAATAAGAAAGAAAAGACAGAAAAAAAAAAGGAATGATGTCATCGGGTTGGCAGCCCTGTGTGTCTTCCACTCCCCCTCAAGTCTGGCTCAGACTCCTGTCAGCTGCACCACCCACATCTTCTCAGCAATGTAACCCAGATTTGCACCCACTTAGGCACCTCTTCTTCCCCTATCAAAATGCGTCTTTTAATCAGTGATGGTGTCCATGTGTTTGGCACTGGAAGGGTTGTTTCCTGTGCAGAGTGGATGGAATGGTTGCAGTGGCTGTCCCTTTAGGATGTAGAGATGATAGATGCAGATAGTTACTCTATTTCCTATCTACCTGTGAAACATTTTCAGAGGGAAATACACATCCAGGTGCACACACTAGTTCACACTCACCAGAAGGACAGAAATCCTACAGAAGAACTTGGCTGTCAGACATGTAATTAGGTAGGAGGATGATTAGCAGGCTCAGTGCTGTAGGTGGGTTTATTTTAGTGGTGTTTGGGACATCACTGGGAAGAACAGCAGATGATTAGAATGGCTTTACAGAAATCTACACACAAAATGACAAGAATTCAAATGGAAACAGGAGATACTTTAAAAAAAAAAAACCTTTGCAAAGAGAAGCAACAGTTCCAAAAGGGTTTCATTGCTCTGGGGACTGAGTTGCATCCGCAAGCGTCAGGCTTTTGAAAGGCTGTGCAAATAGACATTGTCAGGTAATGCTTTCTGCTTGAAAGCAACAGCAACCAACTGGCTAATTAAACCGAAGGGGAAATCCCTCTGCAAAGGATATCCAGTGTTCACAGAAGCAACACAGATGGAGTCTCATCTTAAACACCACCAGTGGCAAAAACCAGAGTGAGGGGGTTGGGAAGCAGTAATGCCCACAGAATTTGATTAACAGTCTGCTGGCAGTGTGCCCGAACTCCAGCCGTTTGTTCCATTCTTATGTTTATAACTTAGAGACAAAGCTTTCTTGGGCTAGTGTGCCCCATTTGCCAATCCCTGTTTCCAGGTTGGTGCTGCTGCTGTGAAGGCTGGAAGTAAAGATCGATCATTTACTCATCGATTCTCTGGCTTTCCACAGTGAGGAGCAGTTGGTTTTGTTTGTTTGCTTTTTTTTTTTTTTTTTTTTTTTGAGACAGAGCCCCTCTCCTTAGACCTGGATGTGCTGGAACTCACTATGTAGACCAGGCCAGCTGCAAATTCCCGGAGCAACTCCTGACCCAGCCTCTGGAGTACTGGGATTAAAGATGTGCGCCACCATGCCTGGCCAGAAAGTCCATTTTAACGTTCCCAATCTATAACACAGTTTCTTCTTAGATAATTCTCTGGGAAACATCTGGATATTGGGGAGGAAGAATGGATTTGAGTTGTTCCTGTGTGTATGTGTATGCGTACACATACCCCGCCCCCCCCACTTCTTTTTGGTAAATGATAAAAGGCTATTACAATAAACTCAGCCAAAAGCTAAGTTTTGAGTGGCAGTATTATGAAATATTAAGGTTTTAGGCCAAGGAAGAGTGAACAGAAATGCTACACGTCTTTTTCTGGAGGATGTCCTTAAGGACACAACGAAACCCAGGGAAGGCTGTGAGTCTAATTGGAAGCTGACTGTGGACAGCTACCTACCCTCCAAACCTCAGGCACTCAAATGAAACTGCATTTGAAGCAATGGCCGTGAAAGTAGTGTTGCCAATGTACAAACTGACTTCAGTCGGCTACCTTGAGTCGTTTGACTCCATGAACCCCAGGACTGTCCCCTAGCTACAATATGTAAATATCGTCAGTCTCTCCTGGTTGGTGCTTTAGAAAAAGTCCCCATATTAGAAAGTGTGTCTGAAACATTCATTCTAATTTTTTTTGTTGGCCTTGGAAAATTTAATGATACCGTAATACTGTCATCTAATATGCTGTTCATATTTATATTTCCAGGTAGGCTACATGATAATATTCCACACACCACTTTTCTTCTTTTAATTTCAGTCTTTTTCTGATCTGGAATTTATTCAGGGATCAGTCACCGTATTTAATTGTTCCATTTTTTTTAAAGAAATTTTTTGTGAGCTCCCCCTCCACATACACACAACATAAAATTTATTGTCTTGCTGGGCGGTGGTGGCGCATGCCTTTAATCCCAGCACTCGGGAGGCAGAGGCAGGCGGATCTCTGTGAGTTCGAGACCAGCCTGGTCTACAAGAGCTAGTTCCAGGACAGGCTCCAAAGCTGCAGAGAAACCCTGTCTTGAAAACAAAACAAAACAAACAAACAAACAAAAAAATTGTTGTCTTAACTGCTTCTCACTGCCTAGTTTGGTGAGGTTAAGTATATTCACGGTATTGAGGCAAAACACCAAAGAACTGTCTCTCACACATCTCAAACTCATCCTCATCAAGCAACACCCCTTTCTTTCCCTGTACAAACTCTGTAAACTCCATTCTACCTTCTCTTTCTGTAGCTGTGACTGCTGTGGGTCTCTCCACTACATAGAACTCGGTAGGGTTAGTTCTTCTTATATCTAATTATTCTTAGCACAGTGTCCATAAAGTTCATGATTTCTTTCACTTTTAGAAGGGGTCATAGATAGTCTCCTACTTAAAGTGATTAGACCTGCATTTTTGTTTTACAATATGATGGCATATAAGTACTTTGAACTCAATAGAGATCATACTGAGGTTTTTAAAATCTGAATATTTTCCTGTGGCAGCAGTACCTAGTTTTACTCTCTCAGCGGTAGGCATACATAAACTTTTGATGCATATTTAAGTTCTGCAGGGCTGAGCTATGATGTCGAGGAGCTTAGGTGAATTAAGTGTCTCTGCAATTTATGGTGATTTCAAGTTATGATGGGCTTATGGGGACATAACCCTCTTTCACATTGAGGAGTATCTGTAGATATGAATGCAAATGTGTCTATATAGTCACATCTTCTTTATTCACTCATCCATCAGTGGCTATTTGGGTTAATTCAACAGCTAGACATCTTCAGATACTGCTACTGTAAATGTGGGTATGCAAATCAGTTGGAGAGCCTGCTTTCACTTTCCTAGGATAGTCACCCAAAAGTAGGATTGCCAGAATACATATTCTATTTTTAAAATATTTTTTGAAGAACATCTATGCTATCTTCCAACATATACTGGAACCACTTTTACATTACAATATTGTCCACAGTCTAGGCTTGCTTCCATCCTCTGTATTCGATCTAACTCTCTAGTCATCTTTTAAATAATCTACCTGACCTAAAAGTCACTGGCCATGTACAAAAGGACAGATGTGTGTGTGCTAAAGGTGGGATGGTGCACTCTGAGAAAGGATGTACCACATGGTATCCTGGGAGTTGCACGTGAAGATGGACGCTTAAAAGAAATCCCACACTAGCTCAGAACTGAGAATAAAAGAGGGTTATTTATTTAGGAGTAGACTCACAAGTCCCAGTTCTCTGCTGGAATGGAGAACAGCAACCGAACCAAATCCCGTGGACGGAAAAGATGCTGGAGGTGCGCTTTGCATCAGCATAAATAGTATAAGAGGCCATACCCAAGTGGGCGGGTAACTTAGCGGCTTCTGGTGGTAGGACTTCCTACAGCATACACATGTTTCAAGAACCACGCTGAAGATGAGAAGATAGAGAAAGCACATTAGGAACTTGAGGGAGCTGATCAAGGAACATCCTACCGTTGGGAATAGAGGGGGACTGATAAATGAAATCAGGGGCATGCATTCTAAAAGCTGAGCTAAAAAGGGAGTAGGCAGCCACAGCTCAGTATGCACGTGTGTGTGTGTACATAATTCTACTCTTTTTACATTTTTAATTAAAATCAGCACACACACAACATAAAATTGGTTTTGTATATATAATATATATGATCTATATTATAAAGAAACCTGTTACTTTGTAAGATAACTAGAAAATAAAACATGAGATAGATTAGAGAAAATATACCATAGTATTTTTTTCTAGAATTTCTCCCAGTGGACTCTGGAACTTCCTGTAGTGTGAGGAAAGGAAATGTCTGAGGCTCAAGGAAAATATAATCTGACAAAATTTCACTAAGAATTAATTCTGCAATTGGCCAGATCACTTGATTTTTTTTCCAGTTTGAGATGTTTGATAACATCCACAGTGATACCTTTGAAATATTTGCTTGTTGATCTTGTGCAAATCTAAAAGCAGACAAAACTTAGTTTGCAACTCAGAACCAACTGCTTTGGTGATGGCAATCGATGATTTCTTTGATTCCTGTTCACCTTCACAGGCCACATACAGCCCCGGTTACAAAGACATACCGGTCTCATTTATTGGCTGTCAGCCTTGGGATTGATTCTGAAAATATCTTTCTCTAAGGTCCAAAGTCACCACAGCTCATTCATTGAGGATGGTACTCTATCCCTTATAATTGTTGTCCGTATAGATTCAAACCAGTGACTTCAAATAAAAGGTTCCTACAAAGAACTGGTGAAAGTGATATCCTTCTTGAATTACCTTTGAAAGAAAGTGATTGTGATCTTCTGTCTACACCTGCACACATGCCTAAGTACACACACACACACACACACACACACGCACACACACACACACACACCAAATAACCACATGCCCCACTAACTTAACCACATAGTGATGTTTCTTTCCAGTTTGCTGTTTATTGAGTTACATCAACTGGGGAAGAAAAATATGTCACATGATCAAATGTTGCTAGATAAAATTGAATTTGCCACCTGCTGCCTCCACCCACCAATCTGGAAGATAAAAGGAATTGAATTTACTGGGGAAAAATCATTTTGATATTATTTTTTCCTTTTAAGAAACTCCATATGGCAGGGACTGAACCACAGCTGCATTAGGTAGCTACAAGTCCACTACTATTATTAATAAAAAAGCTTCTATATGAATAAAATACTCCGTTTTATATTAGAAACTTACTGTTTACTGGAAAACTCATGTTTTCTATAAAATTTGATGATGTATTCAAACTCGTACTGCTGGTCTGAAAATCTGGCTAATTATTCATTTTTAAAGAGCATGAAACATTGAATAAAAATTTTTAGTGTGACATTTAGGCTGTACTCCTCCACTCTTTCTCCTTCTATTTTTTTTTTTCTCAGAATTTTGCCCCATCATCTTGGAGGAAATAAAGACTGAAATCATATTTATCTCTGAAGCTATCAGCAGTGTTGCTGTTTTTCACTACACAGTATGGGTTAGGAGGCAGTAGTATCCCTGAATTTTAAGGTTAATTAATAATTCATAACCCTAGACATATTTGGTTAAATTGCATGAATTTTATCATTGGTTTATTTTATTCATTTTATACCTTACTACTGAGTATAACATATGCCAAGCATTGTAATATGTGTAATTCATTGAACAAAAATTCATATATCCCTGGTCATTCTAGTGCTTAGTAGCTACTATGGATGCTCTTGAAAATGTTTATATGTCTCTAAGTGTGTGTCCTCCTTAGGAATGAGATATATTAAATAATTTAGATAAAAAGAAATGGTCCACATGCATTTCATTGGCCTCAGCCATTTCACCTTTAAATGGATTTATTAAAGGTGACCAGATTAGAAACTTGATGACAAAGATTATCCTTGGGTGACGGTAGGGGAATAGGCAGCTCATTACAATTTTCAAATAACAGTCTTTAATTTGATTTTATTGAAGTAGTTTTTAAAACTACATGCTATGACTCTGTGTACATGGGTCAAGCCATCTGTATTCATGAAAGCATCTTTTCTGTTGGGTTTTCTTTTACTCTAACTCCATGTTGAAATGGCAAAATACTGGTTTGTTGTTGTTCTTCTTCTTTTGGCTCTTTTGGGGGCACGCCATCCCGCTCCCAAATAAATCACACACAGAGGCTTAATCTTAATTTTAAATGACGAGCCTTAGCTTGATTTCTTTCTAGCCATCATTCCTTAAAGTAATTTATCCCATCTACCTTTTCCCTCTGGGCTTTTTCCTTTTCTAACTTCTGTATATCTTACTTTCACTCTTACTCCATAGCTGGCTGAGTGACAGGCCTCTAGCATCATCCTCCTCTCCTTGTTTTTCCATTCCTTCTTCCCTTTCTCCTTCCTTCTGTTTTGACCCTCTGCTTGCCAGTTCCACCTGTCCTTTTTGCTGCCTTGCTATTGACCATTCAGCTCTTTATGAGACCATCAGTGTTTTAGACAAAGAATCACAACTTGACAGAGTTAAATAAATGGAGCATAAACAAAAGCAACACATTTTTTGCATCATTAAGCAAGTGTTCCACAGCAAAAACAAAAGTAAGACACCTTAAAATAGTATGCTACCACACTTCTTTATTTAGGGAGGTTGGGTTGGAAAAAAACAGTTGTGATGTAATGTGAATGAGTGTATAGATGAATGGCTAAATAAACAGATGGATCTTGGGCCTTTGTATATGCCATGGGGTTGGATCTGTGATTTGGGTACTCAGATGCAAAGGTTGTGAACTATGAGATATTTGGTAAGTGCTCATCTGCAATAGTGACATGTATGATGGGTGTTTGATAGTGCAGAAAGATGACATAGTCTCTGCGCTTCCGTGTGAATAATACACTGTGATTGAAGGAAGTGTTGTGTGCTCATCGGAAACATGGAAAGCAACCATGTTTGTGTAAAGTAAAACACAAGGTGAATCATTACACAAGGGTGTTTACAAGGCAGAGAAAGCAATTGAAGTTTTTTTTTGTTTTGTTTTGTTTTTGTTTGTTTGTTTTTGGATTTTCGAGACAGGGTTTCTCTGTGGCTTTGGAGCCCTGCACTGGAACTAGCTCTTGTAGACCTGGCTGGTCTCGAACTCACAAAGATCCGCCTGCCTCTGCCTCCCGCGTGCTGGGATTAAAGGCGTGTGCCACCACTGCCCGGCTTGAAGTTTTAATCTTATTTGAAGTGTTAAGTTTAGAGTCTTCAAGAAGTAGGAGTGACCTGCTGATAGGTATTGCAGGTAGTTACAGTACAGAGGAAGTTTTACACCAAGGCATTCAGTTTCACATGTATAAGACAACCTAGGTGGGAGTGGCCTGCTGATAGGTATCACAGGTGATTTAGCTGCAGAGGAAGACTTAGACTGTGACACTCACTTTCATATCTGTCTTAGTTTGGGTTTCTACTGCTGTGGAGAAACACTATGATCACTGCGACTCTTATGAAGGAAAACATTTCATTGTGGTTTCTCATTTATAGCTTCAGAGGTTCACTGTTATCGTGGTGGGATATGGCAGCATGCAGGCAGATGTGGTGCTGAAGAAGGAGCTGAGAGTCCTACATCTCAGGCAAGAGAAAACAATCTGTAACCCTGGATGGTAACTTAAGAACAGGAGACCTCAAAGCTCACCCCAACAGTGACACACTTCCTCCAACAAGGTCCCACCTACTTCAACAAGGCCATGCCCCCAATAATGCCACTCACTGTGAGATTACTGGAGCCGGTTACATTCAAGCTACCACAGTATCTGTAAGGCAGCCTAGCAGCCAGATCACATAGGATCTAAAAGGTCTGGGAGCTTTGCTTGCAGATATGGGGGTTTTGTGCCAACACATTTCACGTTACATGAGAAACAGTCTACTGTTGAATACTGCAGTGAATTGGTCAGAAGAAAAGAGATGCTGACACCAAATTGGAAGAGCTAGAGTTGACGTGATGCTTTCAACAGATGAGAATAAAATCATAACACATCTCCACTGAGATGGCATAAATGATTGTTGTGTGCCTGGAGGTCTTCATTCTTCTTTGTGGTTTTAAGCAAGAAGTAAACGTTGAATTAGTTCATGGATTGGTTTACTGGAAGCACTACATTAAAGCAGAGGTCTTAGTGGTGATTTCATTTTTGGTTAGTTTTAATTTATTCGTGTATTTTTCAAAATGATCCGTTTATAAATAAAGATTGTTTATTTCTGTTCACACAGCCATTTGACATCTACTATACACAAGGGATTGCCACTCATTCTAAACACACCGTAGACTTGATACTACCTTGTTTATCTTTCTTTTAAAAAATTCTTTTTCTTTAAATTTATAAGGGGCCATTGGTTAATAGCACAATTTACCAGGTGCACTGTGAAAACTGCTTGCTAATCCCTTCAGACCAATCATCAGCTTGATTAATTAATTTAATCAAATACTCCAGTGTGACAGTTCATACTAATTAGCTAATGATATTCTATTTCTCTGCATCTTTGGTACCTAGATGTTATTGTCGTATGAAGCTAAAAAGTTACTATTTCCCCCTCCCATTCTTGAAGGTCTGGGGTGGGGTGTCAGTCATAGATCGAATTTTAGCCGTCCTCCACAGGCTCATGTGTTTAAACACTTGTATCCCAGATGCTGGTGTTGCTGTGAAAATTGTAAAACCTTTGGGATATATGAGTAACTACAGGAGATAGATTTTCTCTGTAGTTGGACCTTTGAAGGTTCTACTGGAATCTGGTTCCAACCTGAACTCAATGGTTGGTGTAGCTACCATAGTTTGAAACGCCAAACTTGGAAAACCTCCTTTGGAGATGATGGTCAGGGGAGAGTTGAAGATTCTCAGAATAATGCAAGCTCTTGCTTGGTTGGCTCTAAGAACTTGAAGATAAGACTCTATATGGTGACTCCACACCCTTCAAACCAGGACATGGAGAAATGGAGCTGGAAAGGAACTGAAAATCTTTTTAAAGACTGACTCTCATACTACCCAAAGATGATGTGAAAGATGCCATGGGAGAAAAGCAGTCCACTGTTGTTTTTCCCATCTATCAAGCTTCCAAACCATAAGAAAGAGCTGCAAAATACAAAGTGTCCTCAAGGGTATCACTTGTATCTTAGAGGTAAGTTTCCTAAGTCAGTATAATTTCTCTCTACATTCTTTCGAATATTTTATACCTACAGATATGTGTAGCTTTCACCCCTCATTAGAGAAACTTCTTTTTCCATCAGATAGAAACTATTGCATCAATCTGTATAACTTATCAAAATATAGAGAACAAGTGATCATGTGGTACCAATGCCAACGGATGCATTCACAATACGAACCTTATACCTGAGGCTCAGAGGACATTGCAAAAGAGGGGGAGAGAGTTTGTAAGAGCCAGAGGACCAGGGTATCACATGTGATAATGTGTCTTCTGTTTGTGACATCTTTAAAGTAGAGTCATATGGTCACCTAAGCAATGACAACACCCGCTTACATACAGTCATAGATGGAGAAATCCCTTCAGGCCTCACCTCTACATCAAGAGCTGCCAGCAATCAGTAGTTGCTGAGAGAGGGAGAATCTGTCTTCTCCAGGGACAAGGACCAGGGTAGCTTATCCAATCCCACCGGATCAGCCAGAAACACTTACACACATGAGCAACATTAATGAGCTCAGAAGATTTAGATATATATATGCGCATGTGTGTTTATGTGTGTGTGTAACAACAATAATTAAAGAAAAAGGGGTCATGAATTTAATGGGACAATATGAGGCTAGGAGGTGTTGGAGGGTGAAGAGGTGAAGAAAGGAGGGGAAAACGATGTAAACCCAGTATTCATGGGTGAAATTCTCAAACAAACAAACAAAAACCTACTGAAAAGCCACAACTGAAAGGACCCATTGCTTCCTTCAAGTCTCTGTGCTTTCTCCTCCATGATGGACACTAACTACCCTCTGGAACTTTGAGTCAAAGCAAATCTGTCCTCCTTTAAGTTGTCTATGTTGAATAATTCGGTCACTGCAATGAAAAAAAAACAAAACAAAACAATGGGTCACCTAGGTTTGCGGGATAAGTGATGTCCTAAAGAGAGGGAGTTTGAGGAGAAAATGTATCAGACATGGCATCAAAACATGAATCCTAGGATGAGAAAAAAACACTTTGAGTTCTAGCCTACTGGCCAGAGTTTTCAGGGCTTCGTAACAGTGTGTTGAAGCTTTGGACTTTATTCCACAGGGTAATTTATTAAATTCTTGTTGCTGTATAGGCATAGCATCTTATTTTCAGTGCTGTTGTCCACACAGAAGCACAAAGCCCCATATAATGAGCAGATGTAATAGTAGTGGCATTTGACTTGAGTTCATGGTGCCATGGATGTAGCTAGTGATCTCTTCTCTCCTACCACAAACCAAGAATGCATTTTCATGAATTCAGAACTGCTAGTGAGGTAGGAACTGAGAGAAATCCCCCAGTGGCTCTGTTCTGTATTCTCAGGGTCCTTCCTTATCCGTCTGACTGATTTGTGCGGCCACAATGTATTACTGGCCTTTCTAGGATGTCACTGAAGAAAAAAAAAAAGTTTTGCCTTCATAATGCCTCTCGGGTCTGATTTTACAACTCATTGCTAGCTATCACATTTTAATTACATGGGTCTTTGTTTTGTTTTCTCCCTTTTAATAAGACTCTGCTGCGGAAATTAGCCCATCTCTAAGTCTAACCAGGTTGTCAGATCAATTAGTATAATTGACAGCAGGTTTTATCACAGTCCTTAATCAAGAATGTAGCCATTTTATTAGAGGCAAACAATCCTCCGCTGATTTTGAGACACAGAGAAGAAAAAGGTTAGACATGTGTAAATAGTGAAGGCAAGAAATAGAGCCTGAAATGTAAGAGTTAATCATGATGGGAGGAGATGGGTAGAAAGTCTAGCAGAGGCCTTCAGAGCAGAATTCACAGGAGGACAGACAGTGTGGGCCCCCTCCACCCCCAAAAAAACATTTGTCAGAAGTGATTGCTTAAGCCATAGAATTCTGCTCCGTATTTCAACTAGTTCATTAGCGAGTGGAGTCCAGATGTTTTCATTTTTGCAGCTCTTGCCCATTGGTTATTACACTTGTAGGAACAATGATGTTATTGGGAAAGCTGAATATTCCAATATCAAGTTTGTTTAGGACTGTACTACTGTGCTCTATTTGCTTTTATGGGAACACATCACCTATGATCATTGTTCTTACAGTCTGCTCTCAAATAAAGAACCTATGCTCTGTTTTCATTGGTTCCTTTGTGCTCTGATGAATGAAAGGTTGTCAGGGACAGTGTTTAGATTATAGTAGGAGGGGCGTCTTGTTGGTTCCTGGCTGCTCAGAGCCCCAAAATAATCA
Organism: Dicrostonyx torquatus; assembly: GCA_028555095.1. Lineage (NCBI taxonomy): Eukaryota > Metazoa > Chordata > Mammalia > Rodentia > Cricetidae > Dicrostonyx > Dicrostonyx torquatus. Next base: position 6,706,030 of record JAQHUG010000013.1, on the reverse strand, counting down.
CACAGAAAGCATATTATTTAAATCAGTGCTTGGCCCATTAGCTCTAGCTTCTTATTGGCTAACTCTTGCATATTAATTTAACCCATCTCCATTAATCTGTATATTTCCACACAGCAGTGGCTTACCAGCAAAGTCTCCAGCAAGGTGCTACATGGCTTCTTTCTGACTCTGCCTCCTTTCTCCCAGCATTCAACTTTTTTTTTCTCTGCCTAGCTCTATTCCCCTATAGCTCTGCTATAGGCCCAAAGCAGTTCCTTTATTTATCAATGGTAATCACAGCATACAGAAGGGAAATCCCACATCACCAGATTGGAGCTACTAAATATCATGAGGCAATGAGAGGAGACTTTCTGCCAAAGTCTAGGCTGTCTGGGGAATAAGAGAACAGCACATCTCCCCTTATTGACTCAGAATATATTGAGTCTTTTCCATAATTATCTAAAGCTATAAAAATTGTAATTAATTTTTAAATTTAAAACACAGAGATGATACCAAATTTTAAAGCTTAATTGTAATGAGCATGACCTTGATGACTTGCAAAAAAAAAAAAAAGAAGAAAAAGAGAAATAGAAAATTTATCACTCTAGCTATTGTGGCACACAAGCCTCTCTAAAAATAGTTCTGAACAATTGTGAAATATTTCAGATTGTTTATATACTTGCAAATGCATAGATAATTAACTTGTTTAACATAATCTCTGTCTTATTCATTGGCATGTATACTGCTTAGAGCAAATACATAGACATCATTCTGCTACCCCTTAGCAGGTTATAATCTATTTTAAGAGATAAGAGATGATCTGATCTTTGTATTGTTTGTTATACTTTTCCTTATTATATAGTTTCAGGATACAAAAATAGCATATTCAGTACACTTGAGACTAGGTTATTTCTATTTGAGATGGCTGTAAATTAACTTTTAAATTGGTCATGGTATAAAGCCTGAGAGACCAACAAGAAAAATATTACATGTTTCATGTTATGTAATATAGCCAAGGATGATTGGTTTTACAAGAGTAACAATAGGGCTGAGTACTTTAGTTCAAGGGCGATTTGTTGCCCATATAGCGTTTCCAGATACTCAATAAAACCACACACCTTTTATCCATGAAATAAGCAGGACAGTGTTGGTTTTTCTTTTATGATCTTAATATTTTGCCTTTTATTTTTAATGCTGTTTTCACATTAATTATTAATTAATTAAAAGATAAAGTAATTTAAAAGATTCTACCTACTTAATGAACAGGTACCAGTCTCAAATATCTTTTCACTTTTTGATGGGGCATAGGTTAATTAGATCTAATTAGTGCAGGTATGAGATAAAGGGCAATAAGAATCAACTCTTTCTTAGGTGACTGACAAATTATTTCTTCTTTCCACACATTTCATATCATATTTGCTACCTCATGCCAGAAAGTGAAGAACTGAAAACTAGTTAGTGTTCCATGTGTTTTCTTTGAAGTATCTAAATATCACCCTCAGATTCTATTGCACTTACTGCTGAAACTCCATGGGAGACAGAATAGGACATCATGCCTGTAACATGAGGGCCTGCTTGTTGGGGTTTCTGTCCTGCCTAGTTTCCATGGCCGGCAAGCAAGTCCCAAAGAAAATCACACATTGTTCTCCATAAATTATAAACGGATTGACTTATTAGCTGAGTCTTCATATTAGCTCTTATAACTTATATTAACCCATTATTCTTATCTATGTTAGCCGCATGGCTCAGCGGGGCAGGTCACATATTGATGTGTAACATGAGGGCTGGCTTGTTGGAGTTTATTTCCTTCCCAGTTCCCATAGCTGGTAAGCCCCAAAGAAGACAAGCCTGCAGAAAGAGCTTCCTTCTTCCCAGAATACTCCTGTTCTCATTGCCCTGCCTCTACTACCTGTCTGGTTGTCCTGCCAATACTTCCTCTCTGCCTACTGGCCAATCAGCATTTATTTAAAATATAATTGACAGAATACAGAATTGTCCCACACCAGCATGCCCCCATTAATACTTGATAAAACCAACTGTAGAAGTAAGGAGATGGAGACTGGCAGCAAGAGAGACAGAAGGATAGCAGGAACCTTTCCAGGTTAGCATGCAGCTTTTACCTTTTTATGCTTAGTCAACCCATTGTTAATTAGAGTGTATCAATCTGTGTGCAAGCTAAAAACCAAAAGCAATGGGGTATATCAGAAAATTGCGCACCAAATAGGAAACAGTGCATCCATAATGAAAGTTATAGTCTATGTAACCAGAATTCAGTCGTAAAGAGCAAACCTCTGAACTAGCAAACACTAGGTTTTTCTATCTGTTTTGTATTCTATAGCATTCAAAGGAATATTGTGTGAGCACATTAGTTTTCCTACTACTAACAATTGTTACTTTTTATTTTTTATTTCTGAACATATAACATCTGCTTCTTTATTGAATGTTTTATTTACACTCATGATTTGGTACCAAAATAATAACAGTTTTCATTTTCTGATGTTGGAGACCAGCTTCAACAAGTATGCCACTTACCAGGCTAAGGGGTATGGGAATTAAAAAATAAGTAAAGAGAATGAAGATGCTAGTGAAACATAGGACAGTACCTGGAAGTAGTTCTGGTGAATACTGAAAATCTCCCACGTTTAATTTTCCATACACTTTTATACCCCAATAAAACGGGGGGAGGGGAGCAGAAGATTCCTAATCATGATACAAAGGACAACTGGAATGGTTATTGCTTAAATATTTGAGACATCAAACTATTAATTCGTGAGAAAAGCATTCTGTTGTTTAGACAGTGAAGCCACCCTAAACCAAGTATTCTGAAGGTAACTTCTCCCTCGGTTAAATCTCTTAGTTCAGAAGAAGGAGCAGAAGTATGCTAGAATTCTCTGATCTTTGGTCAGAGTGGAGTAGATCTACCTATATGGGCCATCTTAATGTCAAAATACCAAGTAACCACACCTTAGGTCAGAATTTGTAGCCATACATTGTTGTCAATAACTTTGAGCAACCTCAAACTCTGACCTTCAGACAAGGTGGGAATAGGCTTACATTTTTGGGCCTCCACATTCTAATAGCCCTCTAATGTATCTAAAACTTCTGAATGACAGGTGGATTTAGCCATGTTGCTTTCTTTTTTTAAACACATCATGCAATAAATATAGTGTTATAAATTATTGTTAAGTTAGAACTGTTGTTTTGGGAAAGTAGTTAACATACTCTCTGATTTTCTCTTCATTTAAACTTCATTGACTGTTGAACTTAAAGGAATACTGTAGTTGTGATCAGTTAATACTGTATTACATTAATTAGTATTAATTCCATCTTATATAACTGACATGTGTCTACTGGAGCCTGTGAGTATCTGGGGATATTTGTAAGGCCAATTGTAACTGGTGTCTATAGTAATATTTGGAATACATTGTGTATTATCTATGAAGACAGTCGCATTTTTAAAGTGGTAGCCATGTATTCCTCACCTTCTAAATATTCTGTTTCATGTCTGGCATTGTTCTGGACACATGATATATTAACACCTGGTGATTATTGAGTACAGCAACATGGTTCTTGCTTTGCGGAGTTATTTTTAATTTCTAATAAATCTGAACTCTGTGCTATATACTTTGATGGCAAGTATTTCCACTTTGAGCTCCTGAACTTTATGGTTGTCCGGGTCTCTGGAAAGCTTTGTGTCTGCTACACAGCCTTTCTGCATGCCTGAAAATTGGTACTTTTAGTTCCTTCCTAATGACTGATACCCGCAGAGGAGGAATTCAGGATCTGTAATAACATCCATCCTTCTTTCATGACCAGCCAGGTAAGGTTGAGTTGCAATGAGCTGAACAGATCAATAGTAATCACAGGGTACTTCGAAAGGACAGCCTCCTCAATAATCTTGGGACAGCTCAGTTAGCATTGTCACTCAACCCCAAATACAGTTCTCTCTCTCTCTCTCTCTCTCTCTCTCTCTCTCTCTCTCTCTCTCTCTCTGTGTGTGTGTGTGTGTGTGTGTGTAAGAGAGATGGAGAGAATGTCTGAATATAACAATCTCTAAGAAAAAGCAGGTCTTCACATCTACCACAGTCCTGACTTCCAGTATATTTGCAGATCTACGTGTCAGTGGTACACTGAGCAGCCTTGCTTCTGTTCTCAGAGGCTATCACCTGTCCTTCCATATTGCCCTGGCATTTCTCAGTGATATCCTTGTTATTCAGACTCACCAGAATAATAGCAGTTTTCTTGGAAGAGACCTGCCACTGACCTCATTGGCAAAATCAGTTTCAGACGTTTGACTATGAATCTTTTTCTTCAGAGTAAATGATCATAGATTTAATAATCAAGGACAAATGGAAAGAACCCAGGTCAGCCAGTCCTGTTTGATCTTAGGTTGGCCAAAGGAAATTGAAAAATAACATTTCCTCCTTTCTCAAATCCTCTTCCTTCTACCTAAAACTTTATTACACTTTCATGAAATAGTTCTCATCTGATAAAGAAAAATGAAACACATAAGCAACAAAGTATGGTAACTACAGTACCAACTAAGTCTTTTTCTAAGTAATAAATTCATGATATCTGTTCATTATATGAAACTTTTCCAAGAAATATAAAACAGCATAAACTTTATTCTTTTCAAAACACATACATCTCAGTTTATCATATGCTATGATTTCCCCAACCCGCACCCTTGGTCATTACATATTAACTTCTCATAGATGAGTAATTAATTTTTATCAACAGTGAGAAATTGTTGAGAAAATTGATTTTGTCCCTAATGAGAATCATAGGCTGCACGGAAGGCTTAAAACCACAGCTGGGCATGTTGGGAAGGCATGAAGTTTTGAGTCCCTGGCAAGCTAAATAGTTTTTAGGCTAAGAGGAACTCAAGTTTCAGACTGATCTGGACTACATGGAGAAATTCTGTCTGCCTGCATATGTGTTTGTGCATTGTATATACTCATTGCCTGTAGCAGCTGTGTGATGGTATCAGATACCCTGGGATTGGAGTTTCAGATGGTTGTAAGCCTCCATATGTGTGGAGGGAACCAAACCCTGGTCCTCTGAAAGAGCATCCAATGGCCTTAACTGTTGAACCATCTCTTCAGCCCCCTGAACTGATTTTTAATTATCCAGTAAGATAATCCATCACAAGATAGCTGGGTTTTTTTTTTTTTGTAGGAACAGGAATCCTAACTGTTGAATAAAAAAGTGGTCCTGTCTTCTTCAAAAACAAAACAAAACCTTGACTGTCATTTTATTTGGGATGCTGGCTCTAATTGACAGCCACCAGGGATGTCAGTGCAGAAGCTGTTTGCACTTTGGACAAGTGGAGGTGAATCTAATTTGCTTGGTGTGGACTTTCACTGACAAATGTTAGAAATTGACCTTTAAAACAGAAATTTACTTGAAAGTTCTAACTTTAGCTCTAATTTAAGCTAAGTTTCCTACCAAGGCATGATTAAATTCTCTTAAATGTAGATCAGTTGCTCCTGTTGTTAATGGGATTTGAAATCGCACTAAATGCTACCCATAAATTTAATCAGGGGAAAAAGAAAAAGAAAAAAAAGAAAGAAAGATGTGATGGTCAGGGTATCTCATCTGTGTAGTGGAAAACTTTTCCCAGAATGTAATATGAAACTTCCAAAAAGTTGGATGTAGTTGAGGCAATCTTGTTACCTGAGAACCCCATTTGAAATAAAACATATTCCAGGGTGGGGTGTATTTGAAATATTTTGCGGTGGGTTTGAATGCTGAATTTTTCATCTTCCTAGAAACCAAGAGTCTACCTTGCATAAGACATGTTAAGAGTGTCCTAAATGTATGTAGAACAAGCTGGAGAATGAGAGCGAACGGGAGAGAAGTGAACAGAAAGATAAGAAAGTATTGTCTCCAGGGGCAAAGCAGTGTACAGATTCAGGGACCACAGGCAACGCTGTGGAGACGCATTGCTGCCTGAGAAGTGACTGATGCTTTCTGCAGGGAACCGAACAATTTATTGGCTCAGAACTCCAGCTAAGGTCTATTAGGAAGTTTGAACAAGACTTTGTGCCTTGATTACAGATGCCATCATATAAAAGCCAGGTCTTTCCCGCTGTACCACTGTGTGAAAGGTCAGGATATCTGTGCAAGGTCAGGGGTGTTATCATTTTCTTTCCTGAAACTGGAGAAACTATAGTCAAAGAAATGAGTGGAGCTGATGCAGAGAGACAGCAGAGTCACTGGTGTAGAGATTTTTTTTTTCTCATGATTTTGCATGTCAGCCTCTGTATCTATCACATAGCCTTTGAGCATGGCGAAGATTTGAGGAGGTACGAGATGAAAGAGACATAAAAGCCAGTATCAATTGAGAAGAAAAGGACATAAAGGTGTCATTAACACTGCTAAACATATTCTCAACTTGAGGGCCCAACCCCTCATACAGCGGCATTCAAAGGATCATAGCATGCTTATGCTAATGAGATGCATATCTTAGGCTGGTTGTAAGTGGCTCTTCTCAAATCAAGCCAAATTGAAAAGCATCTAGTTACCTTGAAATGTCAAGGGTTTTCTACACACAGTAAAGAAAGCAGGCTGGTTATGCTGCCACAGACACTTGGTACTGAACCTCTCTTGTGTGCATATGGCTTTTGTGGTTCAAGTGTTATAAATGATAATACTTATATACTATATATGGTAATATAACCTAGTTATTTACTATAATCAGATAGAAGCTATTCTGTGAATATCTTATGATAGGTGTGTGTTATTTTTGATTAAATCATTCGGTTTTCTAAGTCAGCAACTTTCAGGAGATCGCATAGCTCAGATATACAGCCTGGGGCAAACACTTCATTCAGTGTAGATTGTTGCTTATCAACTCAGGAAGTTTCTTAAGAGAAAGTCTTTTCTTATGAAAGCTATTTTTATTTTTGCCTTTTCATCTACCTCATTTGTGTGTGTGTGCGCGTGCGTGCATGCGTGCGAGCGTGTGTGTGTGGAGACAGTGAGAGAGAGAAAAGAAGAGAAGAAATAGTGTGTGTGTGTGTGTGTGTGTGTGTGTAGAGATAGTAAGAGAGAGGAGAGAAGGGGAGAGACATAGATAGATAGATAGATAGATAGATAGATAGATAGATAGATAGATAGATAGACAAATAGAATGTGTGTAGAGACAGGGAGAGAGAGAGATAGAGAGAGAGAGCTTATGTTTATAGAGGGGGATAGGGAGAGAGAAAGAAAGAGAGTATATGTGTTGAGAGAAAGGAGGGGAGGGAGAGAGAGAAAGAGAGAGAGAGAATATCATCAGAGAGAGAATATCCCAAGATAAAAACATAAGGGGTCATCAATGAGACATTGTTAAATACTGATCTAGTCCATCAACTTCTATTTTGGCAAATTTTTGATCCGTCAAACCTGGAGAATTAATTGCAAGCCATCCTGTAGCTATCTGAGGAGGGTGATGATGAAATACCAATGACCCAGAAGTATGTGAGAAAATCCAGAGTCAGAGAATCTGTAAGAGGGAAGAACCCTGACCTCTGTAGATGAACTTGTCCTCAGAGATTACAGAGGCTAGCATCATCTTATTCATTGCTATGAAGAAATACTTGATGGAGTACGGGGACAACTCGAAGGAGGAAGTGTTTCATCTTTGACTTGGAGAGTTGTCCGTCCACGGTCAGCTAACTCCACTGCTTTTAGACTGTATCAGGTAGAAATGCCAAGAAAGAAAGGCATGGCTGAGGACAACTGGTTGCCTCATGACAGCCAGGAAGCAGTGTGAGAAGAAAGTTTCTGAGATAAGACAAAATATCAGTCATACTACCAGCAAGCTGCCACCTCCAGTCAAGCCCCACCATCCATCTAGCCATCGTCCTGGTGAAACTGTGGTCCCGGCAATCCTGTTACTTCTCAATGGTACTGCTGTCAGGCAGCCACACCTTCAATATGGGAGTCTTTTTACAGGAGCACTTTATGTCCAATTCAAGACATCAGTCCATCAATTTCTGCTTGTTTCTTTGCCTCCTGTATTGATGGGCTGATGGCATGCAGAAGAGACACTTAGTACAAGTTGAGCAGATGAACATAGTGATGTCCAAGGAAGATAACTAGTATAAACATTACCAGTTTACCAAGGAGAGACAGGACACCTGGGACAGAAACTTCTGTTGAGAGAGGCTGAGTAGATTAGCTGTGAATTGTAATCTTGCTGGCTTCTGCTGCTAAGCCCCCTGGTCTCTGACTACATCAGTTGTGTCATTTTCATCTCTGCTTATCTCCGTGAGTATGTGTCAATGGATAGACAATATATTTAAGTTTTATTAGGTGCGATTTGAAAACGGCATTCTTGGTATAAATGATGTTACTGGAACGAATGACTAGAAGATGTTAATGAATTTCCTTTTCTGGCCTTTAAAAAAAAATAGTGGGATGCAAACTGTTCTCTCTGAATAGGTTAAAGACCAGGCCTGGGATTAGCCAATTTGGAATGTATTTATCACCCTAGGGGCTTTTGTCGCAGAGAGCAGATAGGATAATAGATATTTATTAAATAGCTGCACTGTGCCAAAGTCGTGGTGGTACTTTTACACTTCAATGTTTCCCTAGGTGTCAGGGACGTCTGTTCCCAATTTGAGGAGAAAGATACTAAGTCCTAGAGAGGATGGAGCAGTGTCTTGAAATCACATTGTGAGTGAGCCATCTAGGATGCTAGTGAAGATCTAATTATCTCCAAAGCCAAGGTCTTTTACTGCCTGTGGACACTTTTTGTTTGAAAGAATCCAGCTTTTTTCACATTATTTATTTCAGGAGTCTCATTTTATATTTAAAACTGTCATTGTTATTTGAACCTCAGAGTACCAGTTGGTGCTGCAATCTCCCTTACAAACTACTGTGATGTTTCTGTTTTATTTTCTTGTGTTTTTGTTATTTATTTGTAGAATATTCCCTGTTCATCTTGTGTATTTCAGATATACATAATTCTCTTACATAAATCGTTTCACAGGATAAACTGTTCTAATTCTCAGGAGCTTATTAAGTCATAGATATTTAGTTAAAGGTGAATGATAGTTGTAGATAAATTATTGGGTACCAGTTGGATTAAAGGCTCAAATGAAAGTCTTCAAACATTTGGATTTCTGATGAATTTTATCCTACATTTTCCTCCCCATAACCGTTGGCACACTTCAGTTAAGAGAAACGTTTTTTTAATGCCTGTCAGTGAGATCATATTGAGGAACTGAAGCATGTTGTCCTCCCAAGTCTGTTTGTAAGTACTTTCCTTTTTGAACCATAAGAATGTTAATTGTGGATCTGCAACGCCACATCTTGCCTCAGTTTCCCGTTTTTAAATGTGATATGACTGAGGTGCACTTACTTTTCACAGTGCTAATGGCTAGGAAGAACAGAGCATGCCTTCCTGATAAGGCAGATGGGACTTTCATACACAAAGACTTTTGGGGGATGTGCTTGGAGTCAGATCAATGTCCGACTCAGGTTCCAAATGAGGAAAGTGGCAAATTTTGCATTCCAAATGCTCTAGCCTATGACTGTCCAGTGCTGTCATCATCATCTTCACGAGAGCTATTATCTCCAATGGAGCAGCGTTAGGTTTCTATTACTGCTGAGCAAATGACCATATACTTAGCACCTTAAAATAATATCCAGATATAACCCTACAATCCTTCAGACCAGAAGCTCAGAGAGCACAGTTATCAACTCTTTCTCCCTTCTGGGAAAAGGTGTCTTCTATGCTCTTTCAGGTTATTGTTGAATCAAATTTCTATGGCCGTAGGTCTGTGATCTCTGTCTTTGCTGCTATCAGCTCCAGTCTATTCTCTACTCCTCCAAAGCAAGGATATCTACCCTCACCTGCTCTGCTGATTTTACGACAGCAGTTCTAAGCAGTCATTGCTACACTTGGAGTGCAACTTCCTCTTCTGCCTAGAAAGCACATATAGCGATTCCACTAAAATCAGGAACGAGACAAGGCTGTCCACTCTCTCCATATCTCTTTAATATAGTGCTTGAAGTTCTAGCAATAGCTATAAGACAACATAAGGAGATCAAGGGGATTC
>JAQHUG010000013.1:6678507-6693595 GCA_028555095.1 Dicrostonyx torquatus | reverse complement strand
ACATATAGGCAAATCTGGTCTGTAAATAGACTCTGGGAAAAAATACTGATTTTAAGGATCACAGATTATTATCTATGGTTTTACCTGCAAAGGCCCCCTCCTGGCCCTGTCTGGTAATGTAACATATAGATAAGACATTTAATTATGTTATGCTATCTAGTTCCTTGTCTTAGTTCATTTAAACTGATATAAATATCTTATGAATAATAATCAGTGTTCTGATGAGTACCCCTTTCCTGGTTTTCCTGAAAGAATTCTCTAAGTTTTCCTGGCTCCTCTGTGTACATATATACATATGTATGTATATGTACATATATAAACATGCATATACATACACATCTATACGTATACACATACATATATATATGTACACACATACATGTGCATGTGTACATGGAAGCTGGAGGAGGATGCTGAGTGTTCTGATCTACTTTGCCCTTATTCGTGAGACAATCTCCCACTGACCTTTTACCTACAGTGGAAGCCACGACAATCTCCTTGTCTTCACTCCATTGCACTATGATCACAGGCATTTCTTTTCTGCATTAGTCCTGGGGTCCCATGTACCAATGTAGTAAGCATTCTCCCATTGATCATTGGGATGGGAATTGTATGTGCTCAGGGGTATATGCAGAAGTCATTTGGCAATGTTTAGGAATTCCTTCTTTTTCGACCATGGGTTCTGGATCTGAACAAGGCAAGAGCTTATGCCCACACAAGCTCCTTCCAGCCCTCAAAGATATTTTTTTTCTTTTTTTGTGGTGAATTCAAGCATTTTTATTAATCAAGCAGTATTATTTTACACTTGTGACTTTTTATTTTTTAATTTTTAAAAAGAAAACAAACTCTCTTTTTTTCATTTTACATACCAATCCCAGTTCCTACTCCCTTTCCTCCTCTCATCCTCTCCAACTTCCCCACCATCCCCCATTCACTCCTCAGAGAGGGTAAGGCATACTGTTTTGAGGAAGGATCACGGCCCTCCCTAATATATATAGGCTGAGCATGGTATCCATCCAAAGAGAATGACTTCCAAAAAGCCAGTACAAGCGGTAGGGATAAATCCTGGTGCTACTGCCAGTGGCCCTGCAGTATGGCCCAGCCATAAAACTGTCACCCACATTTAGAGGGTCTAGTTCGGTCCTATGCTGGTTCCTTCCCTGTCCAGTTGGAGTTGGTTAGCCATCAGGGAAATGCAAATTAAAACAACTCTGAGATGCCATCTTATACCATAAAAACACCATACCTTATGCTGGAGAGGATATGGAATAAGGGGAACACTCCTCCATTGCTGGTGGGAATGCAAATTTGTACAACCACTTTGGAAATCAGTATGGTGATTTCTCAGAAAATTAGGAATCAACCTACCTCAGGACCCAACAATACCACTCACTGTTGGGCATATACCCAACATATATGTTGGGCATATAAAGGCTGCCCAATCATACTATAAGACCATTTGTTCAACTACATTCATAGCAGCATTATTTATAATTGCCAGAACTTGGAAACAACCTAGATACCCTTCAAGGGAAGAATGGTTAAAGAAAATGTGGCACATTTACACATTAGAGTACTACTTAGCAGGAAAAAAACAATGACATCTTGAGAAATTTGCATGCAAATGGATGGAGCTAGAAAAAACCATCCTGAGTGAGGTAATCCAAACCCAGAAAGATGAACATGGTGTGTTCTCATTCATAAGTGGATACTTGCTGTAAAGCAAAGGATAAAGAAGCTATAGTCCATAATCCTAGAGAAGCTAAGTAACAAGAGAACCCTAAGAGAAACATGTTGTAGGAGGCTGCTTGTTTGTTCCTGGCTGCTCAGCCCCAAAATAACCACATAGAAACTGTATTAATTGAATCACTGCTTGTTCTATTAGCTCTAGCTTCTTATTGGCTAGCTCTTACATATTAATTTAATCCATTTCTATTATTTTATACTTTACCATGAGGTTTGTGGTTTACTGGCAAGGTTCCGGCACGTCTGTCTCCAGTGTAGATATATGGCTTCTTATTCTGCCTTCTTTCTCCCAGAATTCAGTTGAGTTTTCCCCACCTAGCTCTGTTCTGCCCTGCTATAGGCTCAAAGCAGTTTCTTTATTCATTAACCAATAAAAGCAATACATATACAGAAGGACACTCCATCTCAGAAATCTATATAGATCCCCCTGCAAAAGAGAAACAGGCAAGATTTCCTGACTAATTAGGAGCATGTTGGTGGAGGGAGAAGGGCGGGTAGAAGGGGAGGAGGAGAGGAGAAAGGAAAGGAGAAGGAGAACTTGAGGGAAAAGAATAGTTGAGATGGGGGAAGACAGAAACGGAGGGAAAGGAAAGAGATATCTTGATTGAAAGAACCATTATGGGGCTAGAGCAAGAAACATGGCACTGGAGAAATCCCCAGGAATCCTCAAGGATGACTCCAACTAAGACCCAAAGCAATAGTGGAGAGGGTGCCCCAACAGGCCTTGCCCTGTAGTTGAATTGATGAATATCTTAAATGCACCATTGAATCTTCATGCGGCAACTGATGGAAACAGAGGCAGAGACACTCAAAGACATTTTAAAGAAATAGCAGAAGTATGTCAGAAGTCCAGAGAGGCTCCTCAACATCCCTTGATTGTCAGAAGCACGATGTCACTTCCTGAGAATACTAGGCTTTTAAGCTGGCGCTGACCAGAGGAAACAAAACACATAGTATAAAACCAGTCTTTCCCCAGGATGCTTGTTCTAGAAAGATTCTTTTCATGACATGGAAATATCTACTTGCTTAGGTGCCAGGATGGAAAGATTGATTCAGCTGGTGTTCACAGTGGTTTATCTGCAGGTTCATAACAAGTGGCCCTGTAAATGGGGAGAGAACTTTAGGGCAGAGCCATCCCCATAAATTATACTCAGTGAAGAGTTGAAGATCGAGTGGGTTAATGAAGGAATCTTGAAGAATGTTCCCCAGGTAATCTCAGTACAGGACATGAGGAGATCATAACTTTCCTTGAGAAAATTAGGCTTATGGACTCATGCTGAAAGATGTGGAACCCTTCCTGTCGTCCCTCTTTTCACCCCTGGGTAATTTTGATGAATGACCCCCCACTATTGGTCATATTTCTTCTGGGAAGCATTGAGAGAGGGCATTCCCTTGAGAGGTCTGGGCTGGCATTCATCTCCAGCGATGTGCTTTGATTTTGCTTCCTGCGAAAATCCATCTCTAGATCTTGTGCCTGACCTAAGGTTAGATGCCAGGGGAGGAAATACTGATTCTCATTCCACAGCACAATTGTTGCCATTAATAGCAACTTTTATAGCCCCATAGATACAGCGGGTATACAATGATGGATGAACTTCTGCTGATTAAAAGAAAAAAAAAAGAGTAGTCTATAACTTAAAAAGTATAGTTCAAGTTGAAGTAAATGATAATAATAAAGTATAACTGATACACTGATGAATTATTCATGCTGATTATACAGAACACCCTCAATGTCAGAGGAACCATACTGTATCGAGTGTGTGATCAACCAGCTGTCTCTGGAACTCTCCAGTTGCTAAGAGAAAATACAGGGTCTGAAATAAAGAAAAACTGAAATTATGAGTTATGAGTGGAAATTAGTATAAATTATAAATAGAAAATTTTAGCATTTAAAAATTCTATGTATAACTGGCTACATTTAAGGGCAAGTGAAAACTTGATCATACGTTTTACAAATTAAGAAGAAACGGTAAAATTAAGCTCCAGAATGATGGCTGGCACAAGTCCCTAGTCTCAGGAATCTTTATCACTTGGCTGATCTCCCCAGTGTTGCTTCTGCCACTCTGTAATCTTCTCATAGCTGCCAAATGACCCTTTAAAAACAGTGTCGATTCCTGGCACCCTGTCATTTCCTCCTGTGTTTTCCTAGCTCATGCACAATTAAATCCAGACTCTTGTTCCACACTCCACAGATCTAGCCCCAGTCTGCCTCTTTCTGTTTGGTTTCACCAGAGCTATGAGAAGATGAGTCTCTTGAGGTTATTCTTATGAACTGAAAGGCTTCTGCACTTCAGATTTTTCTGTGTGCATGTAGTCATACCACTCCTGAAAGGGTCTACTCAGATGCAACCTCCAAAGACATCCACAGTGGCTACCACACTGTCACGGGTTTTTGTTGCATGTGTCTATAATGTTTGTGTATGTTTATATATTTTCAGATGTAGTTGTGTATGTGTGAGGATGTGTGCATATCTGCTCTTTGGAGGTCAAGACTGGCATCAGCTCTCTTCCTTGATGGCTTTGCTCCTTATTCGCTGAGAAAGGTTTCTTCCATTGAACCCAGAGTTCACTGAAAGAAGTATCTAATTAAGAAGCTTATGCTTTAGATCTCTGCCTCTGCCTTCCTGTTGGAATTACAGGTGGGCGGCCAAGCTACCCAGATGTGTTTACATTGGTGCTGAGGATTGGGATGCTCACTTACACTTACTGTTTGGCTCACTGAGCCAAATCCCAGATCCCACAATGTCATTTTAAGGCAACAGTGTTTTGTTTTCATCTGGTTCCCTCTGTAACAAGAAATTATAGCTCTATTGCTGAACCTCATTATTATTTTCTATGCTATGTAGTTTCCCAAGAGTAATATAGTTGCTTATCGAATATCTCATAGTACCTAGAGTACTGACTGTTGTATACTGTATTTCATTCATCGCCTTTTCTAATGATTTATTTCATTTTTAATTTTATGTGTATTGGTGTTTTTCCTGCGTGTATTTCTGTGTGAGGGTGTCAGATGCTGTAGGAGGGATCTTCTATACTTTGTGTTACTTTCATTGGTTAATAAATAAAGCTGCCCGGGCCTTTTGATAGGGCAGGACTTAGATAGGTGGGGAAAAGAGAACAGTATGCTGGGAAGAAGACTGGTTCAGGGAGAGAGCCACCATGAAGTCGTCAGGGTCAGACATGCTGAATCTTCCCGGTAAGCCAACTTCCTCGTGGTGACTTACAGACTATAAAGAATGGGTTGAAATAAGATGTGAGAGTTAGCCAAGAAGAGGCTAGTGATAATGGTCCAGGCAGCCCACTGTTCCCGCCTACTACAACAGTCAGATCCAGTGGAGCTGTACTAACGGACAGTTGTGGGCTGCCATGTGACTGCTGGGAATTGAACCCAGGTTCTCTGGAAGAGCAACCAGTGCTCTAAAACAGTGAGCCAATTCCCTGGTCCCATTCATTTGTTTTGATAAATAATAAGTTCCATGTACACACGTCATCATCGGGATGTGGTCATGCTGTCTTCTTTCTCCTACATATACTTCCGCCACTTTGATGCAGTAGAATCCTTGTTTTCTTTGACGAATAGGTGACACTGAAGCTTCCCTGATGTGATTCCTCTCCTTCCCTCACGGTAAGAAAATGAAAGTAAACATACACTAGAATGCTGGCCTCTGTAAGAGGCAAGATCGGTTTCAAGCTTAGAGTCGACAACGATCCCACCTTTCAGAATTTTCCTTTTCCTTGGTTGTACACCTCTCTCTTCTCTCAAATGCAGTGAGCTCATTGCATATTAGCAAACATTTATAAAGTGTGCTATATCCACTAAGTGTTTCACAGTCAGGTTCATTAGTGATTCCTCCCAGCAACTCTGTGATGTCAATCAGCATTATTAAAGAACAGCCCAGAGAGGCTGGGCAACTTGCCCAAGGTCACCCAGTAGGTCTTTGGCGCAGCCTGCATTGGCAATGTCAGAGAGTATTACTATGACAAGCCCTGGAACAGGCATCTTTGGAAGGATGCCTCTTAATCACTTTTCTTTAACATTCAGCAGATAAACACTACCTGTTCTAAAATGAAGGAAGTACAAACGCCTTGAGTTGAGGGAGTTATTGGTGTAAGTAAAAAATGAAAATTGCTCAATGGAAAAATGAACTGGATGATACTTTTTTTTTTTTGAGAGAGAGAGAGAGAGAGAGAGAGAGTCTGAATGTCTGGAGCAGGGATGCTTGTGATGTGATAAAACAACCAATGTAAGTGTTTTGGAGGGAAAGTAAGAAATGGTAAGTTATAAAACCAAGATATTTTAGGAAGAATGTAGATAGGCCATTGTGTCGAAAATCTGATCTCTCCAGGCAATGTGCTGCCATTCAGCCCCACCAAACAACTCTCATAATGTTTTCTGTAGGCAGAATCTGATTTTTAGGTGTATGGTGCTTTCATAGTCTGGAACAACATGCAGATTACATAGATCCTGCTTCATTAACATGTTCTGATAAAGAGTCCCTAGTTATGTCTGAGGGAAATGATATCACTTATAAGAAAACTCAACATATCTTTATTTTATATTTATCTTTTTTTCTCCTAAATGTTTGTATCTATTTTTGGGGTCTAAGATCACAAAGTAGATCCTGGTAAGTGATGTTCCATGTAGTTTTATTCCTTGATCCTTTGAGTTGATCTTCTGCCTGTGTTCCCTTGAGACCAATTAACTTGAGCTAGATAGTTCAAATGCAGAAGTGCACTCTTGGCTATGGCTATACTACCGGCAGTCGTCTGTTCAGTGCAGTAGTAACTGCTTATACTATACGTGCTGAGCACAGGCTCACGGCTTCTCAGGGAGTCATCTTATGTAGCACTATCGAGAATCCTGTCAGGCAGATATCATTATTGTCCCCTGTTTTGCGGATAGGATAAAGTCCAAGTCTGATTCCACTGCCTTCAGCCACTTCAGTCTCGGTGTGATCCTGTTCTTTCTGTTCTCAAAATCCTCCCATGACATCATGTAGTCAAGGCTTAATGTGCTCATGGTTTTCTTATGGAGGACGTGTTGCTATTTGAGTGACATCTCTCTCTTTTAAAAACTTTGCTGAAGACATGTTCATCTTAATATGCCACATGTCTTGTGTATCAATCTCTATCGGTGTCTTTGCACTTGCTGTCTCTATCCTGCCACACTCTTCCTTGGTATATCCTTCATGCTTATTCACAATTGCCTAACCAGACGGGATTTTTGGAATGTACTCAGTAAAATATCACACCTCTAGAGTTTGGTTTCTTCTCCTTCGTACTTAACCATACTCTGAAAAAAATATTCATTTGTGAGTTCATATTATGTCTCTTCAGAGTTTAATCTCCATGAGAACATTAATTATGTGTTCTGGTTGTTTCATTGTCAGTGCCAGTTCAAGCTAGGAACATGGGACTCATTCCATGCATAATTGTTGCCTGAATGAATGGAAGGACCATCTTCTGACATTGGTACACTGAATATATAATGGTTAGATTGACCCCAGTACATTATAGGTATCCCTAGTTGCACAGAATTAAAGTCTTGCACTTGGGTGAATGTTCTGGAGCATGTGATATCAACTCTTCAGATTCTTTTTTTTTCTTTTTTCTCCAGAATGTACTAAACCAAGAGAGAATACGAGTGTTTTATTTTACATTATGCCCATCTTAAAGCACATAAATATCCAAGGTAGGGTTTGGAGACATAAGTCAGCCATTAGTAATATTTGCTCTTCTTCCATAGGACCCAAGTTCAGTACCTAAAACCTACATCAGCTGGCTCATGACTACTTGTAACTCTATCTCAAGGGGGTCCAGTGCTCTCTCCTGACTCTCCATAGGTATCTGTGAACACACACATACACATACACACTCACTAAAATGTTTTAAGGAAAAAGAATCTATAGTATGTTTTATTGATAGTCCTGCGTTTTCTTCTCGAATAATTTTTGTTCTTTCTTTCTCATATTAAATTGGAAATTCTGTAGCAATGGGCTTACCAATGCTCTTGGTTAATGGTGGATAATGGCCAATATGATATCAAGTTAAGGAGCATGAACACTCCCCCAGTTCATCCTATGTGTTTTAGATAGATTTACCTTTGCAAACGGGCAAAGATAAAGATCAGTGATTAAAGAATAACTGGGATTCAGAATAATTTTATGTCATTAGACACTCTGGAATTTATTCCCTCAATATTATATGCATTTGATTTGCAGTATCTTCATTAATGGAAAGATTGCTCTTTGCCTTCTCATATATATAATTTTCAGTTTGATGTGAGTCTGTGATAGAAGCAGGCAAAACATTTTTATGTGTCCAGATCTGCTGCTTTTTGTGTTTATGTGAAGGTTGCCTTTTTCATATACAGTAACCTGACATTTGTACCACTTCAATAGATTTTAACATATTTGGACTTCAAAAAAGGTTTTGCCATGATGAGTTGAGTATACTTTTGCATATTTGATAATCTGTGATCCTAAAAAGTATTTTGGCATTAAAAATAGGAAAAGCTGAGCTCTATTCATGTTTTGATTCTGAAATAAATGCTTGACTTAGTCCCATTTAAATCTTAACTACTTCTGTAGAACCAGAATATTTGATTTAGCATATCATGTAGACACTACATTTTATTGATTCTAAAAGTGTGTTATGGAGTTGAAAAATCAACTTAAAGAAGAAAACTAGTAAATGAGGAAAGACTGGACTCCATGACAGATGTTTCAGTGAACATAACCCTACACAGTGCTTGGCTAGACTTCTATTTTTATTCTTCCACTACTTACCACAAGAGAAGATACCAGCCATAAATCCAGACTATGCTTATTAATTATGCAAGTTCTTTAATATGTAATTTTAGCCTCTAATTGCAAAATATGGATCTTGTCACTACTTCAGTCATAGGATGTTTATAGTAATGTATAAGTGTCAATCTTATAAATCTTTAGCTTAGAATTTAGTGTTGGGAACTCAATATATATTTGCAATTATTATTCATAATCTATTTAGAATAGCAGTTATGTATAGAGGATGATGTACTTTGTGAACGTCTGACTCAGTACGATGATTTATCTTTCTGGTTAGATGAGAAATACTTGAATATTAGATATGTATCATATGATAGACTATCTTGTAATACGAAACAAATCCATCCATCCATTCACTCTCAAATTGATTTTACCAGTGGAGCTAATGGGTGCATGTATCTCCCATAACCATACATGCATGTTCATGCCAGTATCTGCACATGTACATGCAAATGAATGTGGAGACCAGAGGTCAGCTTCAGATGCTTTTCCTCAAGAGGTATTGCCTGTCTTCTGTTTGGAGACAGGATCTCTCAGTTCTCTGAAATCCACCAAATTATTTGAGGATGGCTAGTCAGTGAGCCCAGTATCTGTCTGTCCCATCTCTTCAGCTCTGACTGTAAGCACACACCAACATACCCTACATTTTTATAAGGGTTCTGAAGATTCAACTCAGATCATCCTTCCTACAAGCTTTACTGTATGAACTATCTTCTCAGCCCTCATAGCTATGTTTTTAAGGTAATGAATTTACTGCTTAGTCTGTTTACATCCCCTAAGATATGGAGCTACGAGAGTGGCCATGTCTATGAAAAGGAGTCAGTAGTCACTTTACCCAGACTAATAAAAAAATTCTGTGTAAGCAGAAACAACACCTGCCTGCCCTGGTGGTGCACATAGATCTAGATAAGAGGGCACAGGTAGAAATCAGCAGAATATACAGTTGTGTCTGGTTGTTTTTGTGTGCATATGTGAATGCCGGATGTAATGAACATTGGCCTACCTAACAATACTATTTCTAGGAGGCCAGGATCGGAATGGCTCAGTGGTTAAGAGTTCATACAGTTCTTTAAGAGGACTAGATTCAGTTCACAGCACCCACACTGGGAGGGTCAAATTGCCTGTAACTCAAGCTCCAAGGGATCCTGTACCCTCTTCTGGACTCCATGATCACTTATACACACACACACACACACACACACACACACACACAACTAAAAGAAAATAAATGCTACAAAAAAGGCCAATGCTTCTGCCTCCTCTTGTTCCTTTAATGCTGAAACTGGAGACTTCTACTCAAATTCCTCTCATTTTTTTAAACCTATATAGTTAATTACCAGCACACATTTTGGTGATTTTCTTACACTAAAATAAATAAATAAACAAACCATCAGTTATGCCAAAGATACAAGTAATGCTTATCTTTAATATTCTCAGCATACTGGCAAGTCTATAGCAGAATTGCATTATTTTATACTATATACTGTAGGGTCACATTTTCCTCAGAATAGTGCTCTTGCAACCATAATTAAATGCATCCAGCTGTTATTCAGCCCACTGTGAATCACTAGAAACATCAAGAGCACAATATGAAGATACACCTAGGAGAATAAGGCATAGGAAACCCAGATAGATGAGAAGGTTTAAAAGACATTAGCATGTAAGCACCACTCCCTTTCATTTAGAAAAGCAAATACTTTTTATGAGATGCTACAAATTTGGTAAAATGTAATTTAACAGGAATATCTTCATGTTGCAATTATATAACTTCCCTTAAACTCAATTTTTAACCCAATGAACTAAGTCTGCAAGTTAACTTAAGAAGCTTCATGAGTCCAAGAAACAGGAGGAAATTCATTCCATTCAGAAAGCACCATAATGTTTGAGCAGAATATTTAAATTACACGTTTAGGCTGACAGCAACTGTATTTCAGGGAAGAATCCTTAGAAAGCAGGAGACAATTTCCTTCAGCTCCACGTCATTATTTGATGTAGGTTGCCTATTATATTCTTGAGGTATTATGAAAAATGGATTTGGCGGTATTTTTTGACAGTGGGTAGGCTAATGGAATCTGGTGGGGAGGGGATTTATAAATGGGCAGGGGATTGTTATAACATGGTAATAGAAATATCAATTGCACTGACAGGTTAAAAAATCTGTCAATGAATGATAATGAAGTTATTTAAATGTTGACTCACTTGCAAACATTTTCAGAACCCTAAATTATTCTCACTGCTTTACCCTCATGCATCCTAAGTTATTAAGAAGCAGAGTCTGCCAGGCAGCCAATGAGCCTTTGGCTCTGCAAGCTATTTTTATGTCACCAAATGCACAAGGAGCAACGAAAGTGGCTGTTCTTAATGATTTTAGGAAAGAAACAAAATACACATGTCACAGCTGCATGATTTAGAGGTGAACACTGTTCCGCTCTCAGGACATCTTATTGGCAATGATTTGAGTAATGTCCGGATGCTTCCTTTCCCTGAGCATCACTTGGTAACTCGAGTCATTGTTTTGTGACCTTGATGGTATTTCTCGATGTATCTTCCTTCTTCATGGGTTTTGCTGTAGAGAACTTAGAGTTTTTTGGATATTTCTTAAGTGTGTGGCCAGAACAGCTCAGCTTATTGTAGGTTCAGAGTTTGTCCACTAAGCTTCGTGCATCATCCATCTCTCACATGAGAGAGGCATCGGACCTATGTCCACACTTGGTGTAGGAGGGTTCTTCTGTATTTTGTGTTGCTTTCATTGGTTAATAAAGAAGCTGCGTTGGCTTTTGATAGGGAAGAACTTAGAAAGCTGGGGAAAAGAGAACAGTATGCTGGGAAGAAGACTGGCTCAGAGAGAGCCGCCATGAAGCTGCCAGGGTCAGACATGCTGAATCATCCTGGTAAGCCCACTACCTCGTGGTGACTTACAGACTATTAAAAATGGGTTGAAATAAGATGTGAGAATTAGCCAATAGAGGCTAGAACTAATGGCCAGGCAGTGTGTTAAATGAATCCAGTTTGTGTGTAATCATTTCAGGTATAAGCTAGTCGTGCGGCTGGAGGCTGGGAGCCGGGGGCGCAGAGAAGGCGGCCGCTAGCCTCATTACAACACACTGTCCTGGAGACCAAGAACATACAGATGAACAAAAGTACATTGATTACCCTCCAAGAGCTTAGTCATCACAAAGCAAGTGTGTGTGTGTGTATCTGTGTGTGTGTGTGTCTGTGTATGGAGGGGGGAATCTTTATTTTAAATCAAAAAGTTCAGAAGTTGCTACTCTTCTTAATAACAAATGAGAAGAATAAAAAAAATTCACTCTTTAGATAACTTTCTGGAAGTTAGGGCTCATGGCAAATACTGTCAGGTCTGACAGATAGGCCTGGGGAATTACAGTTTGGTAACGTAAAAACACACAAGCAGAGATTTACACAGGAAAAGAAAAATGCTGAATTTTGGCAAACAGAATTGAACTGAAGGATTTGTGAGCACTCATGGCCCAATTTGAGAGTGATGAGGTGAGAAGGATGCTTACACTCTCGTGGATTTGACCTTCACATACTCTAGCACCTCCTTACAATGAGCAGCAGAGAGGCCCTTGTGCATTTAAGAAATGGAAGAGAAAATATCAACCTGAAAATTGACCAGCATATTCTGTACTTTCATTTTAAATATTTGTAAAAGAATTTATTGTTTGTCTCATGTCTTTTTAAAATATTTTATTATGGTATATTAGTTGTATATTATAGTGGTTTTTACTGTGAAATTTAAGATATAATTTTATTAATATTCATCCTTTGAGAATTTTATATATGAATACAATATATTTTGAACATATGCATTTCTTACTCGCTTCTCCAACTCCTCGATACCCTCCCTTCATTATGTCCCCTCTGGCTTCAATTTCATAAATTTATGTCATTTTATAAATTGCATAACTCACCGAGTCCAGCTAGTTCTGCCTGTGTGCCTATGGGTTCAAGAGCTATTTACTGGAACACAGACAATATTCTAGGAACCGCAATTGGCAGAAAATGACTTTCCCTCTTCTAGGAGCCATCAACTTCCAATAAACCTTAGCTAAGGGTGAAGCCTGATAAACTTCTCTTCGATGCATGCTGAGACTTGGACTAGGTTCATCTTGTGCAGACAACCCCTGCTATACTGTGAGCTTATGAGTATAATAACCCTATTGTGTCCCAATCAATGTCTTCATCATGACCTTCTTAGATGTATAGCATTATTCTCTGAGGAAGACCTGATCTCAGGAATAGCTATTTATGTTTAGGCTAACCAAAGATAAAGTATTGGAGCAAGGCATGGAAAAGGCTCACTTATGAATAGACAAGCGGTGATAATTACCTCTCAATCCATGGGAGCAGGAGGACAATTCCGTGCAACATTTCAGGTTCTGAGGGAAGGGACACATAACATGGGATTCCATATCCTACCTAATTATACCCTGCAATTGAAGGAGATGAAGAACTTCCTCAGACAGACACAGACTGCAGTGTTTTGTTTGTATTTGTTAGTGACTGGCCTGAAGGCCAGGTATAGGTCAAAATCTAGATTAGCAAAATGAAGAACATCAGAGAATGAGCAAATGAAGGTTCAAATTTCATTCCTTCTCCTTTTGTCATTAAGCCTAACATATATGTTTGCCATGATTCCAACTATGCATGTAAGCATAGATCTTTACACACACACACACACACACACACACACACACACACAGACATGCTTATGTCTAAGTTTGGGATATAACTGATAGTATTATTCAGTGATCTCCCTAGTCATGAACCAGTGCAGTATTATTGAATGCGGACGTGAGCTATTAAAGTTATGACTTCAAATTAATTGGCAGAGTTCCAGAGAGACAGTTCAGCAGTTATGATGTCTTACTGCTTTTACGAAGTAACTGAGTGTGGTTCTTAGCACCCATTTCATGTGGCCCACACTGCCTGTAAATTCAGTTTCAGAGTGATCCTTCTAGCTTTTACAGGCACATGGATACATGCACATGCGCGCACACACAATTTAAAATGAGTCTTTATCTTACACCTGCAAGAGTTTCCAAGATCATAAACACTGATGACAACTTATGCTAAAGAGGATGTGAGGTAAAGGGAACACTCCTCTGTTGCTGGTAGGAATGCAAACTGGCACAGCCCCTTTGGATAACAGTATGGCGATTTTTCAGAAAATTGGAAACAACCTACCTCAAGACCCAGCAATACCACTTTTGGGTATATACCCAAAGGATGCTCAATTGTTCCACAAGGACATGTGCTCAACTATGTTCATAGCAGCATTGTTTGTCATAGCCAGAACCTGGAAACAACCTAAGGCCCCTCAACTGAAGGATGGAGAAGGAAAATGTGGTACATTTACACAATGGAGTACTACACAGCAGGAAAAAATAATGACATCTTGAAATTTGTAAGCAAAGGGATGGTTCTAGAAAGTATCTTATTGAGTGAAGACCCAGAAATACAAATATCATATGTACTCACTCATAAGTGACTTTTAGACATAAATCAAAGAAAAAAGAGCCTATAATTCACAATCCCAGAGAACCTAGACAACAATGAGAACTCTAAGAGAAACACACATGGATCTAAACTACATGGGACATAGAAAAAGACAAAGGTCTCCTGAGTAAATTGGGAGCATGAAGGCCATGAGAGAGGGTAGAATGGGAGGGGAGTGGAAGGGACGTGAACAGAGAAAATATATAGCTCAATAAAAACAATAAAATTTAAAATGAATATTCAGAAATAATGAAAAAGAATGAACTCATAAACTAGGAGAAAAAAAAAGTAAAAGCCACCCTAAACTCATCAATAATGATTCAATATAGAAATCAGAACAAAGAATCAGGTTGTGAAACAGTAGAGAAAAGTGGCAAGCATAAGATGCTGAACTAATTATCAATAGACATGCTAAGAGTTAATGTTCTGAATATGACAAAAGAAAATACTGCCCATACAAGAACATGACACTCACCTTAAGAAAATGACTCCACTTACATACAGGCTTGTATAAATTAAACATCAACTTCCTTTCCTTATGCCGCTGAGAGAGGTTCTGTTTTCATCTTATTTGTTTTTCCTTTATTCACGTCTGTCCTTTCAATAGCTATCAGGAAAAGCCAGGCTGCCATCTATATCATGCAGCTTTACTTTCTCTTCCTTTCCATATGAAATGTTGAATTAGATTCCCCTAATAGATCAGCTTCTGTAGCTTTTGATAGAGGCAGGCTCTGGGACTCAGCCTGTGTGGCCTCTTATGAGCCCACTGGCTTGAGGCGAGTTACAATTTGGTTGTCTTTTATTTGTAACACGTGATTAATGTCCCTATTCCTATTAAAGAACTCTGAATGTCAAGTTCTTGGATTACACTGTTAGCACTCAACAAAATCTGATTTTTATAATCTTATGTGTTATACTTCCTCGGTCAGCATGGTGGTCTATTCCACAATGGAAGGCAGACAAACGTCTTAAAGTTGTCAAGCACATTACCATATGCTTTAGTCCTGGCTCTT
>JAQHUG010000013.1:6662655-6677202 GCA_028555095.1 Dicrostonyx torquatus | reverse complement strand
AGAATGTAGACAACAAGAATGAATTTTAAGCTCTCAGTTGCTTTGGTAGCTCTTATTGAAAGAAGTTATGTTCGTTTGCTTTTTTGTTTTATGCTGTTTTTAATATATGGATGGATCAATCTGTGAACAATCCTACAGATGAAAATGCTTGCTTTGGAGTACACTTTGGAAATGATACAACCTGGGAATCCAAGGCCCACAAATATTCTATCTTAGATATGTCTATGTATTATACAAATTTAAAATCTTTTCTTTTTGTTTGTTTAAATCAAATCATCTCTTTATACTTACATTTACTTTGTAGTTATCACACTTTCAAATTTCTGTTTTCAAATTTTGTTTGTTTAAATTTAGTTACTATTATCCTTTCATTACAAAACCAAGTTTATAGTCATTGTTTTCCTTCTTTGTCAATAATATTGTGTTTCCCAAAGTGCAGTGCTTAAAACACTAATCATGTTTTATATCACCTAAGAAAGTGTTCTGTAGTGAAGTAGGTTTAGAAAAGGCTGCTTCTACTAGACAGGCAAAGGGTGTATAGAAGACCAATAAAATTTGTGAAAATTTTTAATGTAAAGGAACATTAAAGTTTGCTTACTCAAGAATTTCCCAACATTTTGATTCCAAAAAGTGTCCCATTTTCCCCTTTCAGAGACACCATCTCACAAATTTAACAACTGCTACATTGGCTCACAATCAGCTTGCTGCTGAGCCTCTGCCACTTCTGCTCATTCCAAGTCCATCATTTAGGGTACTCCTACTTCCATGTCTCTATCAAGGAAACAGCATTGCAAGTCCTATGAGCGCCAGGGATCTTCTGAGACACACAACCAGGCAATGACTATCTCTCTACTTGGGTTCAAGGTGCTCTGCATAGACACTGATCCAATGCCACCTGCCATAGTCTTGTTGCTTGAACAATGTTTCTGAGGACCTTAGCTGTGTCCACTCTAAATCTTTCTTGATTTGTGAGGAAAACCAGAGCATACCTAGCTGAGACACTGTGGTGGTAAAGCCGGAGGAACAACAATTGAGACAGTCGTGCAGTGACAACATGCCAGTTGGATTTCAAGTACTTCGTGATTTCACTTCTGTACTGCATCCCAATGGTATCTCCACCTATGACACCACCACTTTCATTATATTTCCAAAACACATCATAAAACTCTATACATTTGAATGTGAAAAAGTAGTATCATTTATTTTTTTAGATCAGTTCATTGCTATATGATCCATAATATTCAGACCATCTGAACTTCTGGGAATGGGAAATTGATAAATGTTGGATCTGTTTTTGAGATTTTGGTAAACAAGTTGATAGAAATCACACAAAAATAACACCAGATACCTTAAAGATCCAGGCCCACGGAGAAGAGATCTAATGAGGGAAACATGCCCATTAAAGCAGTATAAACCTTGAACAAAGTTGCCCAATGTAAATATGTGCTCCTCATTTCATTACATCTTGCCATGTTAAGGTACCAATTAAACAAACACACAAATGTTCCCACACCCATATACATGCACACACGAAAACACATGTACATGCAAACACCAAGTACAATTGAGCACATGCAAAAATACACAGCATACATTCACATACCCAGGCAAATGCACACACTCACACATAGAGGAACAATTGCACACATACATATGTGCACACAAACACAGGCACCTGCATGTGTTTTGCCAGAGGAACTTTATATGCTGTCATAGAATGTTTTGGTTCAGAAATTATTATTTTTTTTAAAAAATACCTCTTTGTTCCACCCATTGTACACTATCTACCACCTCTTTAAGCTCCTATTACATTATTTAAGAGTTAGGGTTAGAATATTTGCGTCTCTTTTACATCGCCAGTGAAGTATTATATTTTAAATCATCAATAGATGAGACTTACTAATGTACTAACATTGGCACATTTCATCTTTCTCACCAGCTCTCAGAAAGAGTCTGTTCTTTATTCATGAATATGAAGTATTGCTCTGACAATAAATAACAACATGTATATTTTTTTCCTGAGTTTTGCAAACATAAATCTGAGTCACTCACTCCATTCCATCTCATGTTAGGATAATAGTTAAACATGACTCATATGCACTTGCATGTACATTCACACAGAAAGACAGACACACAGAGTTGAAACAAGCTAACAAAATCTAGGAGACAAGGAAGTTGTGGTGGAGAAATGTCAATTGAGGATGGCTAGGGAAATAATTGAAAATCTAAATATTAATCATGGTCTGGGTAAGGAAAGAAATCTTAACTATTTCTTTGAAAATAACAGCACATCTCCTATAATATAGTGGGAACTTGCGGAGAAAAATCATTGGTATGAGAGAAAAATAACAAGCCATTTTTTTTCTTTTTTCTTTTCTTTTCTCTTTCTTCCTTCCTCATTTCCTTTCCTTTTTTTTTTTTTTGGTAAATGAATTCTGAAGCCTATTGTGGCATTCTTTGTTGTCAAGAGGATTCCTGTGCCTGTGGAGGTCCAGACAGTGGTCCTGAGTACACCCAGTTATGCATTGTCTTTGTATAGACTCATTTCTAGTCCCTGAGATTTTGCCTACTTCCCCTTTCTAAATCGTCTCTTTTGAAAATGTCCAAAATTTTTCGAGTAGTTTTGTTCAATGCTCATTGTTCCATGTTGTGGTATACTATCTAAACCCTACCCTATAAAGTCCTGGATTTTTGGTACTTATCATTTGTATAGCATTTTCTAATGAACTATCCTGCACACCAAGTCAGAAAAAAATTTATTCTAGTAATAGGTTTCTACAGGTTTATGAATCTAGTGCCTTGTCTGGAGTATACTCTTTGTGTGTGGTGTGTGTATACATACCTGTGTGTACACATGAAGGTCAGAGAGCAGCACCTAGTGTCTTCTCAATTGCTTTCCATCCTGTTATTTATGTGTGGGTTTCTGTGGTCTATGCATGTGTGTTCATGCCTGTAATCAGGTGTGTGTATACATGTGTGAGTGTGTAGAAGTAATGCAGGACAATGGTCTGTATCCTGTCAATTATATATTAAATAAGCGCTGATTGGCCAGTAGCCAGGCAGGATGTATAGGTGGGGTGAGAACAGGTGAATTCTGGGAAGAGGAAGGCTAATTTTGACCCAGCCACAGCACAACCAATATGTGACTGCCTGGCCGAAAAAGGTACCAAGCCGCATGGCTTACATAGACAAGAATAATGGGCTAATATAAGTTATAAGAGTTAATAAGAAGCCTGATCTAATGGGCCAATCAGTTTATAACTAATGTAGACCACTGCGTGATTTCTTTGGGACTTAATGACTGCAGGAACCAGACAGAACAGGAACCAGGCAGGACAGAAATCTCAGACAACATAGAAGGCAGAAGTTAATAGTAGGTGTTTTTCTCTTCTTTATAGTTTGAGGCAGGGTCTCTAACTGAATGTAGAACTAAGTCCATCTATGCTGAATAGACAAAAACTCCTGGGATCTTCCTGTCACCCTGCACCTGACTTTGCATGGGTGCTGGAGTTAATATTCGTGCCATCCTGATTGTGATTGGCAAACGCTTTCCTGACTGAGCATCTCCCTACTGCCCAGAGTTGGCTCTGAAAGTAAGAGAGCAAGGCACTTAGTCCATCTTTTTTCACTTTCACTTACTATGTCTTAGAGATGTTTGTGAGTCATCAACATCAAAAATGAATTAAAATGGGGGCTGGAGAGATGGCTCAGTGGTTAAGAGCATTGCCTGCTCTTCCAAAGGTCCTGAGTTCAATTCCCGGCAACCACATGGTGGCTCACAATCATCTGTAATGGGGTCTGGCGCCCTCTTCTGGCATGCGGGCATACACACATACAGAATATTGTATACATCATAAATAAATAAATATTTTTTAAAAATGAATTAAAATGATTTTTTGCCTTTCAAATTAAACCAACTTTACTCTATGAATATTATTAATATGTATTTTGATCATCGTGCACAACACATTATACCCATTATTTTGTTGTTATTTGGGTGAGTTGGAAGGCTGTGAAAGCCCCGTGTATTACATCTTGCAACTGAGTACAGAGTCTGCTCCATTTTATTAATTCCACAAATGTAGATGATACAATGGATTTCACTGTAAGCTCTTTTTGTGGGAAAAATAGGCTGTAAAGAAATTATAGAGCTATATTCTTCAATAATGATTTTTTTTTAAAGCTGAGGTAAAATTAAAACAGCCAAGAGCAGAAGGAAAGAACCTGGATTAATTTTTTCAATACCCAAAGCTGTTCTGTTTGCATGGATCATTTATTGATCACTTTATTTGAACTCTGATAGCCTCTCCTGTACTGTACCATCTAGAATGATTCCATAGAATTAGAACTGTAGGCTACAAAGTAGACCTTCCTAAAAAGATGATTTAGTCTGTTTTATTTACTCTGAATAGCTTGTTGGTACGTGGTTAAACATTGACAGGACTTTACAATAACCTCAGGGCCCAGAGTTGATGCCTTCTAAGTCATGTAGCTTAGGACTAGAAAAGGACATCAAGAAGGCTGTGAAATTTTACTTGTTCTGGAGACATTTTCCTTGCTCTTAAATAATGCACAGAGAGGAAGACCAAATGACCTTCGAGGGAACTAGTGCACCCATATATTCTTTGACCATGAATGAAAATATGGTTTGTACACAAATCAGGACCCCCTGATTTTACACTGTGTGAGAGAGAAAGCAAAAGTTTAGAAGCGTCATATCTAACTAAAAATGCTTTTATTTTTATGGCCAATTCAAAGGATGTCCTCATCTCTTAATCTTTTTGAATTAATCTCATCCATTATGCAAAGTGCGTTCTTTAAGGAGCAGTCGAGGGATGGCGTTTTAATTTTTACCAATTCAATTTAAATGCAAATGTTAACCACTCACATGATGCAACTGTGTACATAATTAAGCATCATTATATACTGTATGAATCATTTAGAAGCCTCCTGAGAGCCATTCTACTATGTAAAACATGCATTACACTGACAAGCAGCCAAGTGACATATACTGCTATGATCATTAAAGCATCTTTTGAATTACAGGTCAACCGATTATGGGACAACCTATGAAAAGCTGAATGATAAAGTGGGCTTGAAGACAATTCTGAGCTATCTCTATGTGTGTCCGACCAACAAGCGTAAGGTAAGACATGGATATATAGCTTACCACTGATTACTGTTATGGCTTCTGTCTTGCTTTGGCTAACCACTCTTGCTCCCTAAAGGAATTTAGTTTACCATTAAAAGAAATCTAGGATAAGAGATGTAAAAGTAAGTTATTGGCTGACATGGTGGCAACATGCCTGACATGTCATAATTTTCTGATCAGCAACTGTGAAATTGAGGGGTGGGGGCCAGCCCTGTTGTCGCCATTTAAGAAAGGCAGGGTCAGGGATTTCTGCTTGTCCTGCAGGCATTCTTGGCTTGCAAGCCTCAAGACTTGAAAAAGGCTTAATGAGACAAATGAAAGGCGAGCTTTCAATACATACTCTTGTTGTCTCTTGACATGGAATATGTAGATTAGCTAGAGTTTTGGGGAAGGCATGATCCTATATCAGTCAAGGAATTTTAGAAGTTCCATTTCTCAGGCTTGTTCAGGTTGCACACCAATTTCAAAATGCAGCATGTTGCAGAGAGCAAAATTTGTTTAAGAGGTAGCTTTAATCTCTTCATAGATCTTAGCTGTGAAATGCTTTCAGAATCATCATCCCTTTTTAAGATGATGAAACTGAGGTTCAGGGAAAATAAATACCTTGCTTTTATCTTAGAGTTACAGGAGACAATTAGCTATACAGCCTATGTTTCCTTCTTTGCAATTGCAAAGGTCCTACTATCTCAGTCCTCTCTTCCTTCCCCTGCTAAGTGGGGTGATCTCTTCAGAAAGCATTGTTGTCAGAAGAAAATCTTTGACTGTAAATGGCAAATGTCTCAACTGCAGAGAAATGTTATAATTACATATTCGTTTTACAAATTTGTATTATCACACCCAAATTCTGTCATGTGAACCCAAAGCATCCTGACCTTAGGAGAACAGATATTAGCCACCAAGAACCAGCAGAATGCTGCCCATCCTTGTTTTCTAAACTGGTTCCATTACCCTGGCAACACTGTTATCTAGTCTTTTGTCTCGGAGTTGCCAATGGATACTGTTAGCATGTTCAGCATTTCCTGTCTTCTGGCCTGCCATCCTCAACTTGAGTATAATATCAAAAGCACCAGCTGGATCCCAAAGGAGCCGTCTTGCTTCCACTCCTGTTGCTCTGGATCAGGGCTCAGGTATCTCTGGATGCTACTCACATACTTCTGACATGTGTGTGGTATTAGAAACACCACTGTAAAGTAACTGTTCCCTCTGGCCCCGATCATGTCAAGCTCTCAAGTAACTGCAGCGTCACAGATGGGCTCAGACTGCATTTAGGGGACTTGAGTGGAGACTCATCTAAGCTCAGCATTGAAGAGGTAAATATGATGACTTACTTCATCTACCCAAGCAGAATGGCCTTGGACTTAAAGTGAGGATAATGATAGGACTTTCCTCATGACTACAGATGTAAGGCATGTATAAAATTAAATATTTCGAGTGCTCAGCACAAAGCAATACAGACTTAATCAATGTTTACACTTCATTTTCCTTTCTTACCACCCTGTTCCTCCTGCTTCATAAATTATAGGGAGTAATAGTGGTGATTATCCCCAGTAATTAGGAGTGTCCAGGAGAACATTCTGTGATAATCAGAAAATTCCTCTCCACTGCCTAGTATGTTAGACACTAGCAGCCTGTGGCTGGTGAATATTTTAAATGTGACTAAAATAACTGAGGAACTGATTTTTAAACTCCTTTTAATTGTAATTAATTTATATTTTCATAGCTGCATTTTGGATCACAGAGTTGGACAGCATAGTTCAGTATGAGAGCTGTCCCCTCAGCTTGTTTATTGACTAGCTGCTGGGTCATCATCAATAATTTCACCTAAACAATTTTGATCCGCTGTATGCAGCCTTAGGATATGGAGCTGAATTTCTAGCCTTCAGTTTTATAATTAGATTTAGTTGTTTTCTGGTTTCAAATTGATTCTTATCTCCTCTATTGATTTGAGTTCTGATTCACCCTTTTAATAAATTTAATTAACAATCAATAAACTGTCTGCTAGGCGATGAAGTTTGAAGTGGGAGAGAAGGGCAGTGTGACAGCTCCGTGGGTAGCGGTGCTTGCGGTCCAGCCTGACACCTGGAACACAGGTGCTGAGGGGGAGGACAGCTGTCCTCTGACCTCCACCCTAGCATGATGTCAGGAGTGCAACACGTAAACAAAAGAGAAAAAGCCCGCACCCCAAATCCCAAGATCCTATGCCATAGTGGAAAAAAGCCACTGTGATGTTCAGTTGAAAAAACCTTGAACTAAGGTTCAACAATCACTGTCCCTGCCTTAAATATGTTTCTCTCTGGCCGTTGATTTGGACAAATCCTTTATATCTGTAGCATGTTATAGAAAAGATGTGAATTTACAGGTGAAAGATCTTTCCAGTGAATGTTTCAGCTTTATTGATGGTATTTGAAATGAGCTTGATTTTTAAGATTGCAATGCCAAATATCGATCGTAGCAATTTCTGT
The DNA here is from genome assembly GCA_028555095.1 of Dicrostonyx torquatus. Lineage (NCBI taxonomy): Eukaryota > Metazoa > Chordata > Mammalia > Rodentia > Cricetidae > Dicrostonyx > Dicrostonyx torquatus. The sequence goes on along the minus strand of JAQHUG010000013.1, from coordinate 6,669,588 downwards.
AGATGCTGCATGCATGGTTAACAGTCCCCAAACCAAGGCTGATTTTAGGAGCCAGATTTAGTGTGGCCCTCAGACCCAGATGAGCTACTGGAGACAAGAAGGGCTAAAGGGGCCAGTAGCTTGTTGTTTGAATGGGGGCTGGATGGTTTGGGAGGGAAGCCTAGCAGCAGGAAACTCCCTGCTGGCTGGTTAGAAAAGCCAAGGGAGTTGGGGAAGGGGCCCAGGTTTTTGTCCTGCCGGGGAGGTCCTAGAGAGTGGGGCTTCCCTCACCTCTTAGGTCCCTTCAGTATTGGAGCAAGCTCTGGTTCAGAGTTCTACTGATATTGCAGACGAATGGGTGGGTTTGTGGGCAGGGCATAGCTAGTAGTTTGGATGGGGGCTGAGTGGCTGGCAGGAGGAAGCCTAGCTGCAGGAAACTCCCTGGCCATTAAAGCCCAGAGTTGGGGAAGGGGCCCGGGGCTTTGTCCAGCTGGTGAAGTCCTAGAGAGTGGGGTGTCCGGCCATGTGGCTGTTCACTCACCTCTTAGGTCCCCTCAGTGAGGACCAAGCTAGTCCCTCTGAATGCTGTTGACAGTTTTATGGCTGGAGCAGACTGAGGGGACACTGGCAGTGGCACTGGGATTTGTCTGCTGCATGTACTGGCTTTTTGGTATCCTATTATCTTTGAGGGTATACTTTGCTGAGTCTAGATGTAGTAGGGAGGGCTTTGGACCTTCCACAGGGCAAGACATCTTGGCCTTGCCCTCTCTTAGGATTGGAGGGGGTTGGGTAGGAAGGTATGTGGAGGGAATGGGAGGAGGGGAAGGAGTGGGAATTTGGACTGGTATTTTTTTTAAAAAAAAAAGAATCTAATTTAAAAAAAGAAAAAAAAAAGAGAAAAGTTCAGCTCATCGTGATAGTTCCTGATGTTCATCTAAGTTTTATATATGATTTTTTAAACGATTTTTTTCTTGACCCATTAAAGATACATTAAAACTGAAAAAAAAGAAAGGCTAAAGGGGGACACAAAGAGCTATACAAAAAGCTAGTATGAAATCCAGTCTGCCAAATGCATTTATACCAATGAGGTGCATGGTTGGCCTATACTGACCATGCACTTTACACTAAACATCTGGCCAGGGACATCTAGACGTTCTGAACTGATGCTTGGAAAAACCTATTTCTAGAAAAGGGGAACTGACTTTTCATGGCCACAAGAGAACAGCTTCTCCATGACTGATGCTTCCCACATGCGTAGTTGGTCCAGTGATGTTTGACTCCCAGTGTTCCTGAGTAAGCCTCAACCAAGGCGCCCCAAAGTAAATGGAACCTTCAGGGACACTGAGGTTCAGGCAGACTTAAGACATATTGGAGGATGATGGATGTTGTTTGCAGTGATTCAAAGAAAATCAATAAGGTTGGCATAGCAATGTATTTAGATACAGTTTTTCTGCTTTTGAAGAAAATTTATCACTGTGAAATATATACCTACTGATATGAAGACATTTGAACCAAAGAGAGAATACCTCTGCCACACCTTACAATGAGAACATATTTTCCCAAAATATAAGATTGATGTGAGACAAGGAGGAGAGCCAGCTCATCAACTGGGTTTATAAATTATGCAGGACAAAGGCACTGGAGCTTTCTTCAGATCAGGATTTGTGAAGTTCTCCAGTGAAAAGGAGACGTGTATAAAAGATGTTATTAAGTCTTTCAGCTCTGCAGTGTGCTGTCTGACAAGTGAGCTTCTCACGTCCAGATCTTCCCTTCTGCATTTTGCATCCGTAGGAACAATTGAAATAAAGCAGACAAATTCCGCATAGTTCTGTGTTCCCAGAGACATGTTTGTCTTCACATTCTCGCGCTATTTTTAGTTGTTTGTGAGGACAAGAGCAGTTCTTTAATCATCCTGTCCAAACAGTGGGCATCAGGCCCTTGCTTTGCAGGCAGCTCATTCAGAACATCACTGGGATCAGAGGCCGGAAATAAAACAGACCCTAGTTACACTTTAAATTGATGATCATACACGATCTGCTTCTTTGTTGTTTACGATAAGTTACAAAAGATTTCCTTAGATACGTCTGATATAGTAAAACTGTTGCCAGGCAGTGGTGGCGCACACCTTTCATCCCAGCACTTGGGAGGCAAAGGGAGGCAGATCTCTGTGAGTTCTAGGCCAGCCTGGTCTACAGGAACTAGTTCCAGGGCAAGCTCCAAAACTACAGAGAACCCCTGTCTTGAAAAACAAAACAAACAAAAACAAAACAAATAAAACCCTGTCACCACATCATATGTTAGTTTAGGATATCGTGACTAAGAGGCACAGAAATCCTGCCCTCAAGTATCATGGTGGCTCACTCATATGTTCTTTGGAAAGAATCTTTCATCAAAGAGCAAGGCTGAGTGGGCCCCAGTGCCAGAGGAGAGTCAGGGTAAGTGTCTTTCACCATGTCTCTACAGGGGAGCACTTCCTCCTATTCAGTTAAAGAAAATTCCCCTGTAGTTCCCTGTCTGCAGAGGTCTCTAGGTTACACATGCAGTCTGCTAGGAGAATGGGTGATTTAACTTGTACCTGAAAGGAACAGCTGTGGTCCAGAGGATGATGGGGAGAGCTAATATTCCTGAATAAAAGGCAACCCCAAAGCAATCTTGCTATCTCTGCTCCACTTTTAAATTCTCTCCCAAGGTTTATTTGCATTCTGCATAAAAAGAAAAAGGCTTTTGCACTCGGCCTTGTTTATCAGTGACACTTGTCTTTATAGCCAACCAGCTCTAGCTGCCCTCCCTTCAAACGTGTGTGTAGCATCCTCAGGGATTAAAGCTACAAAACTACATGAAAAGAAGGGGGAAAAATCTAGTTTAATTTTATCTTGCTGCAGTCAATTCATTTAGTTGCTATAATCTTGTGATCTTTTCACAGTGTTCCTTGTAGAGAGTTAAAAAAAAAAACTAGACAGCGTTAGATTTTTATTTCTTGTGTCACTTTTGTGTCCCTACTATTTCTCCTTTCTGTTATCACATCTTAATTAATATTACGCCAGCTGAGAGATTCTTCTAAGGGCTTTCACCCTATAAATAGGACCCTTGTTCCCCAGAATGCATTGATCATCCTCGCTTGTCTCTTGGTACCTGCCAGCATTAAACAGTGTTTGCATTTTCTCCAGATGTTTAGGTTTTAATCACCAAGCTGCATGTGACACTTTCTAAATTAGTGTTTGATGATTGAGTCTCCGAGCCTCTCCCCCTGCCCCAGTCTTCTTAATTATGTATATCATTTGTTTAGATGGTTTACAGGCCATGTGTGTGCCTTGGGAGTCAAGAGAAAGGGAGGATTGGTAAAATCTCCCAATTTATTGCTGAAGAAATCTCTTGTTGCACCAGGTCTTAAAAGAAGGCGATTTCCAATAACTACTCATTTATTTAATGGTTACAAAAAATGGAATTCCTCATAAGTAGTTTAGAGACTTTTATGATCAGGCAAAAGAAAAGATTGTGGGACCTTGAAAAAAAATGTTAAATGCCATTATTCTGTGTGATAATAGTGCCCCAGAGAGTCTGTGCTGTGTCTAAACTCCCCTTGAGAATGGGAGGTCCTGGATGACATGGATAGCGCTGATCACCCTTTCTGCGGTCCCACATGATGGCGTACCTCTTGATGTATGCCGTAGGTGCTCAGCCCATGTCTAAGGACATGTCTTAAACTTGTGTTAAATGTTGGATTCCTGTTGTAACAGGCAGTGCCCTGTGAAGACAGCCTTAACTAATTTCCCTTTGAAATGGATAAGCAGCGGCAAGAGAAAGTCCCCATAGCCTTTAGTCATTTCTAGGCCATGACAGATAATTGTAGTTTTTTCTAACTAAGAAGAGCATGATTAATCTTTAAAATGCCAGGACTTTGCGTAGTGCTCAGTCCAAATGATCTGGAGAGGCCATGAGGAACTAGAGCATTGTATACCACATCAAAGCGCTTCTGTGACAGTTCCCTCGGTGGGAACGCATCACACGCTCACTCCGCCCTGACTCTTTTTCTGACCCTTTGTACACAAGCTTGCCCGTTTTCCTATAATCTTCTGAAAAAGGGTATGAATTTCATTCATAAAGAAGTGCTGTGGTCCATGAACTCGGAGCTGAATGGAAGTAGCATTCAAAACTTCAATGAAAGTGACTTTATTTTAGTGAATAAGTGCTTGCCAGCCTCCACCTAACTTGAGTTGCTATTGCTGAAGGCACAGACCATCTCTTTTGATTCCTCCTGGTTAGATCTGAGTGTTTATACTGTTCCAGTTCACTGAACATTGTCCCGCTTTCTTCCTGCGCACTAAAAAGGTAAAATCCAAGAAAGTGTTTGTGTGTATGGGTGTTTCTTTTATCTTTTTGAACTGTCGGTGATTTTCTAACAGTTTCCCATACTTCTAGGTTTTTAACAAGGTGCATTGGAATTGCAGGGTGCACTCATAGAAGCAGGCCCAGAGTTTCAGGATCCCTATCACTTCAAGGTGGCCCTAGGGAGCTCCCAGGCTCTGAAGAACATAGATAGAAAGGAACATTCACACACATATACACAAGCACAACACACATGTGTACACACATGTGTATACACACACACACACACACACACACCTGATGTTGGATACCCCTGTCTCTGTGTACCTGCAACAGCCACTATTTTGTATAAAATAAAGCACTTTTGTTGACATTCGTAAACAAAATGTTAGTAAAACCACTGTTTTCAAAAGTTAAAAGCAATGTTTCTAAAACTGATGTCCAGTATTTTTATAAATATAAAATACATTTTATCACAGTGCCAAATAACAAAACCAAAAGAAATGGAGGAGAAGAAAGGACTTTCGTAAGCTTCCCAATTGTAGTCTATCACTGAAGAATGTCAGGGCTAGAAATCAGCTGGAAGCTGAAGACCTAACTCTTTATAAACTTAAGCAGGATCAGCAAGCAGAAACATTGAAGCAAGGTCACTTACTTACCCACTCAAAATCCACAAGACCAGGGAATGTGTCACTCATTGTGGGCCAAGCCCTCCCACATCAACTGACGATCAAGATGACTCTCTCCTGATGCAGTCACATGTCAGCCTGTCAGTCTTCTCCTGGGCAATACTTCTCCTGGTGCTATATTCTCAAATGCCTCTAGACTGTGTCATGTTGAAAGTTAAATCAAACTAGGATGTCAGAGTCAAAACTAAACTAGGCTCATGGGGTATAAAAACAATACTTTCTTCTTCCTTCTTTCTTTATCTGTCATGTCACCTAATTATTCAAAGTTCATAGAATTGATCATGCAAACTTGCATTTTATAATTTTAATTTATGCATAGTTAATTTATTAAAAGTAGTACTTAGTACTTTTTTGGAGGGAATTTTATTCAATATTAGCATCCCCTATTTGTTCTTCCCTATTTGTAAGATACTATGTCTATCACATTCAATTCATGCCTACTACATTCTGACATTAAAAAATAGTCATGAATTAGAGGTTCAAAACACTAACGTCCATGTATATTAGGGTCATGATTATGACCTATAACTATTGAGGTTCTTCCACAGTCAATATTTTAGTAACTATATTTCTGCTTAACATGTATGTGTGTGTGTAGCTAACTAGATAAATAAATATAAAGAAGATAGGTAAACAGATCTTTTCTAAGTTTAGATAATATTTATAAAACCTAAAAAATTATGTTTTTACAAATGATGTTAGTGAAAATAATGAAACCTAAATAAGTCTTCTGCAAACTTTATGAAGTAAAACTTTCCTGGAAACTGCAAAGTTTTATATTTCTGACTAGATCTTGGAAGTTAGGTGGCACAAGGTGACCAGATTGTCACCATAAAAGTAGAGATACCCTGAAGAATCTGACCATTTCCCATGTCTTTTGTGAAGCAGCTCTTATCTACTTCTTTATCTTGCTATTTCTTTATTATTTTTGTTTCATCATCTGTCCTTATTAGAGCCCTTGTTTGCTCTAGTCTGGCTGCCCTACTGTTAAAAGCCTATCCACCTCCCTTTTATGAAGGTCAGATGCGTTTGTTCAGGTCTGGTGCAAGTTATGCTCCACTGTGGAAATTGGTTAGAGTTCTTTTCAATGTTCTGATCTGTTTTCTACCTGTCTACTCCCTGTGGCTTCTCCAGGATTTCCATCACCCAGTGTTTGACATGCTGTTTCTGGAACATTGGTTTCTAGGGAGTACCCTAGGCTGTTCTCATGACGAATGGAAATCTGCCATATTGACCTGGGTGGGGATGCCTCCCTCTAATGTATGAAAGCTGCCCCAAGCATGGTTGGGACGCTGTCAATCAAAGAGAGACAATGTGGAGGAATTGTTTATGAAACCACTTCTTTGCCCTGGAGAAATTAAGTGACTACCTGCAACCTCAGGGTCTAAACGGATTTTCTATTGAAACATTTTTGCTGCTGCTGTTGACCTGTCCTTTCGCTTGAAGTCTTCCTTTGAAAGTTTATCTCACTGTTCCTCTAGACACCCATTTTCCTGACTTACTGGCCCCTGACCACTAATGTGCATCTCGTCTCCTAATATTTCAAGGATTTGAAATAAATTTGGCAGAACGAAAGCACTGTAGCTTGCAGGATAATAACACAGGCTTAGATATTCAGAATGAAAAGGCCTTCAGGGGAGAGTATACAATGCAGTGCTTAGCAGAGCTACCTACTTTGATCGCTTACAGCTATGCTTATTGTGAAGGGGACTAGACTACACACTGTCATGATTGGAAGTATCTGCCACTAGCGTGCCTGTAGCGGAGAAAGGACAGTGTGGATGTGTCTGAAAAGTAAAGAGTAGGAAAACGAAAACATTCTGATTACACACAGCCCTCACAGAGAAGAGGTGTGGCCAATGAGGCGCAGTTGGGGGAAGCCAAGAAGGAAGTTGGCAGAGCTAGTTGCAAAGAACTGGAAGTAACACAATAGCAGTGA
>JAQHUG010000013.1:6624816-6653613 GCA_028555095.1 Dicrostonyx torquatus | reverse complement strand
AGACAGATATTGGGGTTCAACCTGAAGGTCAGAAATGCAAAACAGCCAACTGCTGGCTCTTACCTTTACCTCAGTCCAAAATAGAGATCCTGCCTCAGGAATCTCAGAATAAGACTGTCTGAGAGCTGTCTCCTCCTGTCTTATATTCCTCGCTAGGACTGGGATTAAAGGCGTGTACCACTACCACCTGGTTTCTATAGCAAACTAATATGGCTACTGGAACTAAAGGTGTGTGTCACCACTGCCTGGTCCGTAAGGCTGATCAGTGGGGCTGTTTTAATCTCTGATATTCAGGCAAGCTTTATTTATTAAAATACAAATGAAATACCACTACATTTTAATGTTTCTTTATTTTACTATTGAGATAAGTTCTAGTAGTCTATCTTTTGCTGGTCTGGAACTTGCTATGTTAACCAGGCTAGCCTCCACTCACAGAGTTCCACCTGCATTTGCGTCCCACATGCTTGGATTAAAGACATGTATCACCATGCCTGGCTTACAATGTCATTTTAATGAATTATGAATGAAAATACAAATTTGTAAAGCCAGTAAATTATGACTGAATTTGGATTTTCCCACCTCCTTCAAATAAAATAAACGTGATATTCCACATAGTCACCTTTTAGCCCTTAAGTCTATTGTTCTCCTAGCCCAACCACAAGCAGATGTGCCGGGAAGAAAAGTAAAGAAAACAACCCACAGCAGCAAAATCACCTCCCACAAGAGAACACATAGACATGAATGTACAGGGGCAGTTTCTCTCCCGTCTCCAGAGAGAGCCAAGCGTCCATGTCAGCACACCAGACTCTGGAGGTGTCTTTAGTGGAGGACAGTGTATGAGTTGGTAGATCCAGTGGAAATTAAATGATGCCACCCAATGCCCCTGTGCTACTCCTTCCTTTGTGCGCAGTGGTTTAGCCTTTCTCAGATCCTTGTGCTGCCAAAGCTTCGCTGTCACTCATCCTCATCGACAGTTTGCTATTTGGCTGCGGTGTCCTTCCAGCTCCTGCAGTGACAAGTGGAATTAAACAGGGCTAGCAGAGATATCTTGGCACAATGAGGAGGCCTTCCTGGGAGACCAGTGCAGCCCGGATCATGCTGTCTTCTCAAAAGCGCAGCCTGGCTGCAGAGCATCTCAGCCAAGAAAAGTACAAGTTCCTTCCTCTCTGGAATTTCCTGCCCCTGTACACAAGGTCAAGCTTCACTTCCAATGTCTTTGTACCTAGTGAAGCCATTTTGTCTATGACGTTTTAGGTGAAGGAAGATAATTGAATTTGTTTTTTATATTTTCTTGATTTTTTTATATTTTAGTTTTTGATTTTCCATTCTTTTGAATATTAGGCAGCCACTCTAACCACTGAGATTTATCCTAACCCCATCATTTTACTTTTATATTGTATATCTATGCAAAGGACAGATGAGAGAGGTAGGGAGTGACCCAGAATAAGAGGAGAGTAGGAGGTAAGGCAAAAGTATGGACTGGCAGTAGGAATAAGGGAGAGACAGAGACACAGAGAGAGACAGAGATGGAGAAATAGAAGGAGGGAGGTAGGAAGAGAAGAAAGAAAAAGAGACAGACAGAGACACAAAGAGAGAGTGACAGAGAGAGACTATTTGGGAGAGGTGAGATAGAAAACAGAAAGACTAGGCAATGACAGTCTAAGCTGCACAACTCAGCTGGAACCTCACATCTTGTTTTCTTTACGACTGGCAATAAAATGGACAACAGCTCTGAGACCCTCTCAGCTTTTCTCTGAACAAGTTTGTTATCCCTTTTTTCCTTTTTGTCTTTTGACTAGCTTTAAAATTTTGCAGCACACAGACCAAAAGCAGATGCACAATGTTATCTGGCCAAAAAAAAAAAAAAGAAAGGAAAGAACAACTGAATGAATCCAGGAATTAGGAAGCATCCTCCTCACTACCCTGGGGCAAGGTGGGAAGGCCTGTTGATGTGTGTTCTTCCAAGAAGATCTCAGACAGTGCTCCCAGTGTAAGAGATGGAGGGGAGGGGCAAGTACCTCTGTGTGTTGTGGAGAAGACACCATGGCAGGAATGATAACCATTAAATAATGTAACATGAGTACCTATATTTACGTATACTTGTGGGTCACATGAGTGATGTCATCTGGCGATTATAGTGAGTCTGGATCACCATAAGCTACTGCTTTGTGACCTGTGAACTTCTCCACTGATGTGCAAAGTCAACATGCTCTTTAATGTCTTCTGAATTCCAAAGGTCAAGCTTAAGAAAGACTCTGTTAGGTTCTTTCAAGTTCCTGTCCTGTTGGGGCAAATCATACCATTGCTGAAACCCTTGAGTGTACTGGTTGGTACTGTAGTGCGAATTCTAATTGATCTTAATAAAAACCCGGAGTCAGATATTAGGAGGTGAAAGCTGAAAGATCAGAGAAGCAGAGCAGTGAGTCACTATCTCTTGCCTTTATGAAATCCTCAGACTGAATGGGTATCCTGTCTCTACAAGTCCTCAGCCTGAGTGCTCAGACTGAATGACTTGAGCTACTGTCTACTCCTGTCTTGTATTCCTCTCTCCACCCAGCCATACCCCTTCTTGTCTCCACCTCCCTAGTGTTGGGATTAAAGATTTGTGATTCCCAAGAATGGGGATTAAAGGTGTGAGCCACCATCATCTAGTCTGTTTTCCTTCTAGACTGGATCAACCTAGTGTAGCCCAGGGTGACCTTGAACTCACAGAAATCTGTCTGCCTCTGTCTTCCAGTGCTGAGATTAAAGGTGTGTGCCACCACTGCCTGGCCTATAAGTCTAGGTAGTAAACCTCTCCACCCTCTGATCCTCAGGCATGGTTTATTTATTGTGGCACCAACAAAATATCACCACATGGTACACTGTGAGACATCTTACTACTACGAAATGTTGCTTCTCTGGATTTAAAAGTCAACTGGATAGTTATTCTGGTATTTCTTATGAAGAAACAGTCATAGCATAATTTCCAAGAAGGGAACTTTTCCTCAGGACCTATTTTATATGTGTTATTATAGAAAAAAGATCACTGTGACTGGGGATAGTTAGCCTTAGTTTAAGTTAAAATGAACTAAAGAGTCTATGCTGCAAAGTCTAAACAGTGTTAACCAGGCTAGCCTCCAACTGACAGATCTTAAATCTAAGCATGCAGAGACATTAGAAGGGATTGAGTTATTTTTCTCAGTTGTGTAGCAGGTTGTATTTCATTTCAGAAGCAGTGCTAGAATTTAGAACTCACGCCATCTAGAAAACGGAACAGTGCAGACTTGTGTCTTATGATTACTAAAACAATAAACGCAACTACCTATGAAAAGACAAATCGCTATTGGAGAAATATAGGTCAGGGTTGCTCAGTGGGTGAGAGCTCAGTTGATGCCTTGGATTCTCCAGCATGCATGGAGAAGGAAGCTTTGTTCTCATATATTAACGGAAAAGCCATTGTTTGAGATACGGAGAAACATGAAAATGGAGAAAACAATACAGCAAAAAGCACAATCCTTGAAGTGATAGTTTTGAAGTTGTTTCTCCAGAAGTGTACCAGGAAGTTGCCACCCATAGAGCAAAGGGAATTTCCAAATGAGAATAGCGGTTTGCGACTGAGACAGAGCAGCAGAGCTGTTTTATTTTCATTCCTACCTCAGCCAACAGAAGACATCTGATCATTTTTTCTAAATGACAGTCTTGTCTGATAGATGTGCAAAGTCGTACAGTGCTGGGTGCTGTCTTGGTTTCCACTCATGAATATGCACGATAATGCTTATCCTGTTCGCTCCATGAGTGGATACAGGCACTAAGAAATCACAAACACAAAGTCATGTGCATGTATTGAGCTGATTTTAATATTTACAAATAACATTAACCTCACATAGAGAAAGCGTTGGGAGAATATGATATACCCCAATGGGGCAGGCATTTGATGGAAGCTGGAAGGGAAGTTTGGTTTATACCTTTGAAATTAGGAAGACTAAAGAGTGTGTTGACTTTGAAAACCGATGAAGACTTTTCCAGATGACAAAGTAGATGGACAGTGGTGGTCCAGACTCACTGTATTCTCCAAATGACTTCACTGCAGAAGCTGTTTTGACCCAAAAAATTTAGAGCTGAGCTGCCAGTCAGTGTACTCCTGGCAGCCATGCTGAAGAAGACTGCATGGAAAGAGGCTTTTTGTTACAAACTGCCTGGTGGAATGCAATTACTTGTAATGGAATCCAGCCAGGGCAATTGCTGTTAATATCAGTACCCTTGCAGAAAGTTTCCAGGGAGCCATAATGACTCTGAGTGGTCAGGACCTCTGTTTTATATCTCAGTGAAAAGCCTGCAAAAGCACAGCCAAAAATCACCAGCCAAGAGAAATCACTTTTCTTGCATGGATCTGCAAGCTCAACATCTGAGCTGAAAAGGAAGAGACACGCAATGGGACACTGGGGCTCTTGGAGGAGTGATGTAACCCAGAATCCCAGTGCTTACTCAATGAAACTGTTTATTGTGTCATGTCTAAGTGCTCTTAAAGGGGAAGTTCACGTTTTCAAAGGAGGCAGCTTAACATTCACTGCTGCTCCTTGGTTCCCATCCAGAGGCAGACATTAGGAGGAGAAAGTTCTTTATCTGGACTCTGCATCCTCCGAACTGATGGAATTCCTCTTCTCCTGCCTCTCACCCCCCCCCCCGCCTTTCTTCAAAGGAGACTGTTACTCTAGCATAATCCTTTTGATATAAATGTTGATCTATATTGTAGGACATCTAAGCAGCTGAGAAGTGACTTGAAGAGAACAAAGAACAAGGGAAGGACAGTTTCTTGGGTGCCCTCAAGTCAGAGAGGAACGGTGAATGTGTATGTTCGTCTCTGATGCCTTCATTGGCATTCTATTCAGGGTTGCTCAAATTAAAACACAGGGCCTTAACTTCAGTTATAGCATGATGAAAAAAAATGCAGGAGAGAGGGTGTTGAAATGAACCAACATGTGTGATGGGTAGCTGGGAAGATGGAGTTTCCTCCTCCTCCTTTGAAAGGCCTCCTCTCAAATCAGACTTTATTCCTAAAGTACTATGGTCACGGTTTATTGTTTTTTTTTTATTATTCTAAACACCCAATATTGCAAATTCTTTGTTTCCTTTCTATCATTGTGATACATGGATACTTACCTAGAACTAATACATGCCATGCCCAGATGCTGCCTGAACCTATACCACTCTTTTCCCTGTGGGCCAGAGCTCATGATTGGGGTCTACAAATGGCAAAGCAGTCCACAGTCTGAGTGCCCTTGGGCAATTTGTCACTTCTCCCTGCAATGTGGGAATGAAATACTTAGCACCTTAGAATCCTTTTTAAATGACTTAAATGGGTAGTAACTTTAAGAACACACACAAATGCCACAAGGTCCTTTCTACTTAACATGTTTTAGTTCTTTTGATGTCTACTGCAGTTTGCTCTCTTTCCTTGACCTTTGCTTTGTAAAACCATATAGTAATTTGCAGCTGTTCTCTTTCTGCACAGCAGCCCGGATGGCAATGGAATCCAGACCCTACAGGAGCCAAACTATCTTGGCAAGGACTCAGTTAATCGTTTCAGATCTTCCTAGTTAGTCCCTAATCTCCCTTATCATGCTGTCTAATGCTTGCTTGAAAACATCCTTTAATCTAACAAGTTGATTTGTTATCTTTAAATGCCCTCTTAGTTTAATTTTTGGCTATAATGTCTACTAGTATATGAACATAATTAGTTATCTTAAGTTGTATATTTATATTAAGGTATCTTCTCATTCATATTAAAGTATCTTTGGAAGGCTTGGAAAATGTTACAGTGTGTCATAGGAAGGCTTTATAGTTCACACAACTGAATCATAATCACAGTTGAATCATATAGATAGTTTTCAATTCCATTTTTCATGTTCTTTGTTTCCATGTGATCTTAGTATATCCGTGAAAGGTCAAAACAATGAAATCAAGAGTTGGTGTGCAGATGTCTATATAAATTAATATCATTTTATAATGAACTTATTTCCCTGTAGTGAATCGCCATCCTTGGAAAGATGACATTTTTTTCTTTCACATCTTCTCTGAGTTCGATTCAGTGCTAAGGGCTACTGTAATGCATGGGATTAAGCAATCAATATATTTGAATGTGAATAGTGGTGAAATGGTTAAGAGCAGTCAATGGGCAAGGTCCTGCATTCAAATCTTCAGCACTCACATACAAACTCAAAAAGCTTAAAGCAGCTGCATGAGTGAGGGTTGTGTCTCTGCTGTTCCATGCAGAGACAGGAGGATGGCCTGAACTTGCTGGTCAACAGCTTATTTCTAAGTGCTTTGAGGACCTTATCTCAGTGGAAGATAGCATAAAATGATACAGCTTGGCATCTGATATCTTCGTCTGATGCCCCTGTGTGTGTGTGCATGGGGATGCACAGTTAGGAATTTATTACACACACACACACACACATGAGAGATAGAGAAACAGACCTAGATATACACACATAAAGGCATCTAAATACTTTAGTATTGCAAGGTGTACATAATGTTTGGGGATTTCTACGCTCTCATTGTATTTTCTAGGCTACTAAAACTTATCTTTTATTTTTAACATCTTTTAAATTGTATTCATACTTTCTCATTGCATATTTCTATATGTGGCATTTCTTTCATTTATATGCATTTAAAATGTTCTCTTGTAGGAGTTATTATAGATGATGATATGTAATCATACATTTACTTTGTTGAATGAATTTAAGACACATTTTGCATTTTATGGCTAACTTATTTTCAGGCTTTTCCTTGTGAAACTGCAGAACACATTTTAATGTTTCAAAATTGCCATTTGTTTGACTGCTGGTGACAACGAAAGGCTTCTATTGGACAATAAAGTAGAGCAAAATATATCCCTCTCTTCCAAGAAGCTCTCTGCTTACCAAACATATCAACTTCCTCTGCTCTTTTGTCCTTTAACTTATAAAACTTTCAGATCACAGTATTTGCTGATCTTGTCATACTATTACCTTTCTATCTGAATTTACTCAGATCTTCATAATATCACTTTGCTAAAGTGGTTTCGACATTGGAAGATCTATTTTGGACTTTAGAGTGGATCTACCTACTGTGCCTGAGGAGCAAACTTGGCACCATGTTTCTGTGTCTATTTTCATGTTTCTTGTTATTTCTAAAGTTAATGACGGATGACTCTTCCTTCTTTCTATGTGTATTACTAGGTTGGGTAAGGACTTTCTATATTAATTAATTAATTATTATTTGTCTGTGTATAATGTAGGTGAGCCCACTGTTGACTGCAGTTTCTGTCCCTCCCAGCCCCTCAGCTGTTCAGTCCCAAAAAACCACACAGAGGTCTACATTAATTTTAAACTGGTTGGCCTATTAGTTCAGGCTTCTTATTAACTCTTTCTTACATCTTCAATTAGTCCATAATTTTTGTCTATGTTAGCCATGTGGCTTGTTACCTTTTTCAATGAGGTATTCTCATCTTGCTTCCTCTGCGTCTAGGTGATGGCTGCAGACTGACACTTTCCTCTTCCCAGAATTCTGCTGTTCTCATTGCCCACCTCTCTTTCCTGCCTGGTTGCCCCACCTATACTTCCTGCCTGGCTACTGACCAATCAGCATGTTATTAAAGGAATATAATATAAGTGACATGGTACAAGACGATTGTCCCACAGCAAGCCCACTGCCATAGATACATTGGAGATTAGAGGACAAGTATGCAGACTCAGTTGTCTTATACAACCTCTGTATGGATTCTGAGAACTGAACTCAGCAATGGCCATCTCTTAGTCAAAAGAGTTTACTCTTAAAGAAAATAATGACATAAAGTCACACATGGTTCTTCCTCTAATACAAGAAACCATGCAACTTTGTTTTCTCCTCTGAAGTAGGGAGAAAGGGGAGTGTCAGATTCCTAGTAATGGCTTTAAAATGTATTTAGACTATTGGAAAGTTTTCATTAGTGTTACATGGTCCTGCACTAGGGTTCCCAGTTCTGTCTTCAGCAAGGCCACACTAGTTAATTAATTCAGTCAGAATCGACTGAATCTTTTCAATATATGAGCTAATATTCTAAAAATAGGAAATGATGACTCAGATGCAACTTCTCTATAGTTTCCAACTATTGGAAAATACTTATAGAAAAGTTTGTGATTTAAGGTTTTATGGATAAGTGGCTGAGTTTCTCAAAGCTTCTGTTCGAACTTCAGTTCTTACTATTGGCTCTGAGTTGGGGAAGTCATTATATGAGAGATAACCTCTAAACGGGATCATAAAAATACAGCTCATGCCTTCTTAGGACATCTACCTGAGCAAAAGATAATGAGAATGAGAACCTGTGGGACCCTGTTCCTCAGGGAAACTGTAAGCTGTAAATGAGAGAAACTGAATTCTGTGAGCTTGAGGAAGAAGACAGGCATCCATCCTAAAAGCTGTGATAGAACATGCTGAAGAGTTTGGATAGTATACAGACACAGACAGGAATCCATTAGAAATTCTATGCAGAAAATGCACATGATCAGTAGTTCACTCTGGAGAGCCAGGGAAGAGCAGGTGTGCAGGCAGTGCAGTGTTTCCAAGCTTGAGAAAGCATGTACTGGCAGAGGAGAAGACACGTTTCTGTTTAACCAGGTAATTCTGAGGAAAAGAGGTTAGCAAATAAACTATTTTTTAGTGGAAGTAACAGGTAGGTCTGCCCCACTCATAGGTAAAACATAAATACCTCCTGTAAATGAAGACACAAGACTAGAACCGACAGGTTAATGGAATATTATGAGTCCAAGCATTTTTAAAATCTAAAAAGGTAATTGCAAATGCATTCAGTAAAGTTCTGGTCAAAAGGCTAAGAGGCAAGTGCAATCTGCATCCCATACTCATACTTTGTCTCTTGGCCATTAAGACAAATACCTCCTTTTCCATGACCAAGTCTCTAAACACCTAGAGTGCTCTTTGAGATTTCAGGGTTAGGATTTTGCTTTGGTAAGTAAAACTCATAGTCTACTGAATATGTGAATAACTTTATTTGGCTCTAAATTTTTGAATGATGTTACAGATTTTGTGGATATTTTGCTTTCATGGATTAAGGCTGGAGTAGCTAGCTTACCTTCTATTTATTTCTTGTCATAACAGAAACTTAAGAAGCATGGCAACCAACTCCACATCATTGACCTAGAACTTTCTCCTTCAGAAGGAGTGTTTACAGATGTCTAAATTCCAAAACAATCCCCCATTGTCTCTTTTGACAAATAGCATTTCACTGTAAATGTTTCCCAAGAGCAAGAGATTAATTATTTCTATTCGCAGTTGTTAATTATATTTCCAAACTAAAGTTGATACAGCAACTAGCCAAATTAGTCCCCAAGCACCCTGTCTTCATTTTTAAATAAAATACTTTTTAATGCAACAATTATTACCCCTTTCTTTTTCATCTATTTGTCTGATTCTTTTTGTCATGTCCAACACAGAGGTTTAAAAATTTTTTCTATCTATTTTTTTTAAAATTTTTGATGCTATCCCTACAAATTAGCCTCATACCCATCTCACATTAAGCTTGTAAGATAAGATGAGTGTTAAATGGTTGTAATGCCATTTTCTTAACCAGGAGTCATCTGTACTGTAGATGTTTGGAGATTTTGGTATGAAAAATGTCCTTGTAGAAACCAACTGTAATAGGAAACTTTCTCCAACAATTCTTTGCTGCAAACATATATTGTGTGCTGAGAAGACCTCCACATCTATCTCATGGTAATCTATCTCTGGCATCCCATTGATGTTTGAAATTGAAACCTTTTTAAAATCAAAGGCTTTTAAGTTTAGGGAATGATCTACCATGCCTGTATCCTTTGCCTCAGGCAATAAACTATACACAGTCTAGAGAGAAGCAAAGATGATTTGTTGAGATAACAAGAACTAAAGAGCTGATAGATTGGGGGAAGACAGAATGAGCATCACCAAGATCCAGGACAGCTTGAATTCTAACCACTTTCAGCCATGCTAGTAAAATGTCATCTACTGCTTCAGATGTACAGTGTACTGTGATTTGAAAACTAGCACCAAGTCTCAAGAGAACTGTGTTTGTTTCTGTGTGTACCTTTGGGTTAGAAACTAGCTTCAATAAATGGGGTTTGGATGTTCTGTTTTGCATATCTCCCCACTGTTCTTTGTTCTCTACAATAACTTGTTTCTTTCATTATGTACAGTCTACTCCTTAGAGAAAAGGTTTTGTTATCATACATCTGTTATATTGAGAGTTCTTTCTTGAAGTTGAATGTGATCAAAATACACTGTCTCTGTTATGAAACTACCAAAGAACTGAGTAAAGAATTAAAAAAAAAAAGACTACTCAGTTCTTTATTGAACCAGGAATGTGATCTATTGGTGTATTGCATTAAATTTCCCCAATTAAATTGTTCAAGGTGACTGATTCTGCTCTAGTGCATGGAGTTGTTGGCCTGAGCTCTGTGCTCTAGAATGGTTTCATATTATACCGCAGACAGTGAGGAACAATGTCTGTGATCAGGTGGGAAGGAATTCTCCTAGTCTCCCCAATCAGACAAGAGTATTATCCTTGTTTGAAAGATAAAATTGATTTTCTGATCCTCACTAGCATCGAAGCAGCACTTTATTATTATATTTCTTTGTTATTTTAGAGTCGAACCTTTCAGACCATAAAAATTTATTTTACATGTGTGTTTTTTCTTTTTAACTTCTATCTTGCTCCAACCTAAAATCACCTGACAAGGGAGTCTCGGTTGCAGAATTACCTAAATCAGTGTAGAGCTAGAGTCTTAGAAGACACCATCCGCTACAGATCAATCTCTCACGAGACAATATATGCAATCGCAAACGAGACAGTTTGTGCTGTCGCATTGCTATATTGAAATCAGAAGCCACATCTCTCCATATTGCAGCCAAGTAGGACAGCAGATGATTTTGATTCCTGTAATAAGCTCGGCTTGATCCTTTCGCCAAGCATGGCATCTGTGAAATATGTGCAGCAGTTCTGCCTCCCCATGCATAGATTCATTCTGGAATTTAAGAATCCCAGGGAGCAGTGAGGTGGCCCTGTAGGCACCATGCTGATGTACGGGTTTGTTAGACTGAGTTCAATCTCAGGAACCCACGTGGAAGGAAAGAACCAACCTTCACAAGGTGTCCTCTGGCCACCATATGTCTGCTGTGACACATCCATGTTCATATTCTGTCATTCTCTTCTTTCCTCCCTCCCCACCACTCAAAGAATCCTAGACATTTTATAAAACATACCGGAATAAAGGGACAGAAAGCATTTCCCCTCGTAGCATCATTAAGGAATGGCACCTTATATCTCAAAGAGGTCAAGTATAGGTAGATACCTCTACTTCTTAGTCCAGTGCACCTACTGTTCTTTTATAAAGGTTTGTTGTGAAGGGTTTTATGAGCTTCTACAGCCTGTGCTACTCAGATGTGATGGTCTCTGCACATCTGTCTTACAAGTAGAGCTCTAGACTGAGAAAGCCATCAGCTTGTAATGGTTGATGACATGATTCAAAAGTGGGAAAAGCAAACCAGCCTCCTATCTATGGCTAGTGTAGACACATAGCAGGGATAATGCTTTGTACTATTTAAAGTGACATTTTATCCCAAGGGTTGCTGTAGAGTTTTGTTTTGCATATTTTTTCTCCCAGCAAATCTGGTTTAAAAATTCATGGGTGCACCTGGCTGTTTGTTCTTAACTTTTTTTCATATATTCTGGAACAGCCAAAAAAATTCTCAATAATATACTAGATTGGAAAAAGGGGTTGTATTTGAAGCTCTCAAAAAGAAGGAGGGGAGGAGGAGAAGCAGTGCAGTTTTCAGGGAAATTGAGCTGAGAAGAGAAAGGGTACTTGTGAGGTCAAATTAACTATCAGAAGTTAGGAGCCCTACAAAGGAGGGATGCTAATCAGTCTCAGAAAAAAAGTTTTTATTAGTTAAATGATACATTGGGGTTAAATGGACTTTGAGCTTAGCTTCTCTTGTCTGTGCATTTTAAAGATGTTGGACGATATTCTAAGTGTTCAGCTTGGAAAAAGATACAGAACAAAATGGCATTGTTCTCCCCAGTAGATAATTCGACTGCATCTCCTAGAGTAAGGATGGTCAGTATGCACAGTGATTGTTATCCCAGCTGAGAAGGCTGCCACAGCTAGGTATAACTTGCTTTTTGTTTAAAGTGAAAACTCTAGGTTAACTATGGATGAGTCAAATTTAATTTAATTTGGATCCAGTTTCATATCAATTAATCAATGAGTTTTCATTTGCAAGCCTTTCCTCCTCCCTCCCCTTCACCCTCTCCCGTCTTCAGGAACAGTGAGAAAGATATTTAGCTTCAAGGCTTAGCTTTAATAAACAGAGTGACCTTTACATTTTAACTCGGAGAAGTAAATACAGTCTTAGAGATGCCATCGGCAGTTGAGCCTTGGTTTGGAGGGACTTAGTTTCCAATGCAGCACTAGCAGACTTTACCTCCAGGGAAACACAAATTTGATAAAGGGACCGGTGAGAAACACGGGGAGTCAAGAAGAGCAACATCATAAAAACGTGTGATTGTGAATTTAAAAACATCCTAAAATTTCTATAAATTAGAAACTCTCATTTCTCCTGGTCTTCCTGCACGGCCCTGTCACTGGTTCACCCAGACTTCAGGAAAACTGAACTGTCAACATGGAAATGAAGAAATTCCTCACTTTACACACACACACACACACACACACACACACACACACATCACTTCTTTTAAATAGCAAGCAGTCTTTGGGTATTTTACAAAATAGAGACAAAATATAGAATCCAAATGCCATGATCCACTGCTGCATGATGGTGAAGAATGACTTTTGGTGAGAGGTAATATTTGGTATATGATATACGATGCACTACAGTTTGATTTCCTGTACCCTGAGTAGAATATATCTTAGCTGGGCAGTGGTGTTGCACGCCTTTAATCCCAGCACTTGAGAGGCAGAGGCAGGTGGATCTCTGTGAGTTCAAGAACAGCTTGGTCTACAAGAACTAGTTCCATGCAGATTCCAAAGCTACAGAGAACCACTACCTTGAAAAACCAAAAGTTAAAAAAAAGAATCTTAATTTGATCTTGTTGGATAACATTAGCAAATAAAACAGACACCATGCTCCACCTCCACCTCCAAGAACCACAGATAATGAAAATCCATGAATACAAGGATGCTACCATGTTTCATCACATTATCACAGTGAAGAGCTCTTGCTATTTCTCCACACAGAGGAGGCCTTTAGCATCAGATCTTCTCACCACTCTAAAGCCACCAACACCACATTCATCACCTGATCTGTTCCAGTGCCCCTCTTAGTAGTATCTAGTTCTCACAGAACAAATTGAAAACATTTATTTTGATCTATAGCTGTAAATTTAGACCTCGTGCTAAGAGTCAGTTAATAACATGTTGAGCCAGAAATAAGTAGTTGACTGTTAATCTTCAAAGTTTGTTCCTCAGAGTGTTAGTTCTCAAAAATCCCCATGTGAAGAAGGCAAATCCTGCTTTGAGGTCATGTGACAAGTGCTATCTCTTTCTGCTTCAGAGCTGCTTTAAGAGTCTTTTAGAAACAGAGACACGTGTTTCCCCTGTGTTTTTGATTTCTCCCAGCTGTAGCACAATTTCTATGATGTTAAAATCACTCACTGATCTTAAGAAGTGCTACCTTGTTTTGGCTCTATTTGACATAAACAAAGCTTACTTAATGAGTTATTATCATTCTATAGTCGCCTACAGATAAATGACTGATGTGATAAATGATTCTGAAGGTCACACAACTGGGTAGGAGCAGAACTCAGTTAAATCTATAATCTCAGGTCACATGTATTTCAACTCAAAAGTCACTTAACAGGTAAGTAAGTTCTTCTGAGCCGAGATTGCTCATATCAAGGAAAAGACAAAATTCAAGCGAGTATGCGAGTTGCAAAAGTAGGAGAAATTTCCAGAGATTAGGGTGTTGCTGTCTGCCTTCTCACTTGACTGTTGACTCTCCATCTTGACTGTAGTATGGGTGTGATGACAGTAGAAGTGAAAAATCCGAGTGTTTATTTATGGCTTGGAATAAATGGTTCCTACCATTACTCAGATCCAGATACCTTTTCATGGTTAAAACCCTCTTTGTATTTGGCTGCAAATTGCTTTGTCTTATTTCTGCCATACTGCGGAACTCCCTACCAATGAATGCAACGAATACATGTGTTTTATGCCTTTCCCATCTCAGCTCTCTGTCAGGAGATCATTACCATTTATCCTCACATCAAACACACACACACACACACACACACACACACACACACACACACACAGAGTCTTCAAACTTCAAACTTCACTGAAGTTTCAAATGGTCTATCATTGTTCATCCCCTTACAGCAGAAAAGACTTTTCTATGTTCTATAAAACTTGAATGTCAATAATTACAGCCTTCTACTTTCTTTTGAATAGCATTTGTTGTCTCTATGTCAGTTGTCACCTGTGTACTAGTTGTTGTAAATCATAGCGTCTTCTTCACTACCTGATTTCTGTCAGTTCAACATGAGGACTGTCACTTGGTGCTAAAGATGATTGAAGTAAATTGTTTGAAAAAGAAGAAATTAGTAGTGGAATGACAAAACCTGGCTATTCCACAAGAAGCAAAAGCTTTCTCCCCAAAATATCTATATTTCAAAAGTCATATTTCATTAAAAAATGGAATGATTTCAAAAAATTTATCTTTGAGAGATATTTCTATTTTTCATGGAATGTTTTTGTAGGTAAAGCAGAAAATAAGGATTAATTTAGTCTGTAATTTATGAAATAAATGCAAAATCTATAAATGAGTGAAGCTACATTTATTTTACATATTCTTTAGTGAGTCTTAATAATGCAAAAGAGCAGGTTTGTAAGCTCACTAATTCCATGATCATTTGACAAGAGGCCTTCTTATTTCTTACTAATGTGGGAACCAGAGTCCTGAATGTGAGCTCTAGAAGTGACAAGGATGTTCTGAAATCTTTTTAGAAAGCATGCACCTAATTTCACTCTCTTGAAGTCTGCTTCTATTTCCAGATGGAACATCTCATTAATGTTTATGAAGGGCTATGTAATGCTTGAATGGAAAAATGCCATATAAGTGCAAAATATTCTTAAATGGTCAGTCTAAAACTTATTTATCATGCAATGAACTGTTTTTAACATCTTACAATTAATGATAAATGGAGAAAAATATGTTTGTGGATTGATGATGTGGTAAATAGTGGAGAAAATTTGTTTCATTATGCTCACTTTCCTTAGCCCTCAGCCTCTGAAATGCTGTGTACATGAGAATTTCTAGTCTTTTAATTGTTTCAGGCTTGAAATAGGCACATGAGGTCTCCTGTGTGTACATGGGTTAATAGACACAGAGCATTGCTTTAGGGCCTCTTCCCACAAGTGCAATTGAAAATGGAAACTGTGCATTAACAGCAATATGAGTAAATAAAGAAAAACACCTATAATTTTAATTGAAGAATGTATGTGATCTGACAGCCTATCTATCTGTCTTGGCTGGGGTTTCTATTGCTATGAAGAGACACTATGAACCCCGCAACTCCTATAAAGGCAAATGTTTAAGTGGAGCTGAGGTTTAGTCCATTATCATTATGGTGGGAAGCATGGGAACACACAGGCCAAAATGGTGCTGGAGAGGTAGCTGAAAGTTCTACATCTGGATTCATAAGCAGCAGGAAGAGAGAGTTGCTGCAGGACAATGCTTTTGTACACTGTAAAGATTTGTTACTCATATTAGTTTAATAAAATGTTGATTGACCAGTAACCAGACAGGAAGTATAGATGGGGCAACCAGATTAGGAGAATTCTGGGAAGAAGAAAGGAAGAGAGACAGTCACCACCCAGACACAGAGGAAGAAAGATGATAATGCCTTACTGAGAAAAGGTACCAAGCTATATAGCTAAATATGGATAAGAATTATGGGTTAATTTGAGTTGTAAGAGCTAGTTTCTAATAAGCCTGAGCAATAGACTAATCAGTTTATAATTAATATAAGCCTCTGTGTGTTTATTTGGAACTAAATGGCTGTGGGACTAGGCACGTTATAAACTTTCATCTACAGAGAGTGAGCCACTGGGCCTGGCTTGAGCCTCAAAGTTCACTTCCTCCAACAAAGCCAAACTTACTCCAGCAACCCATTCCTTCTAATAGGGCCATTTTTCTTCAAACCACCATACTATCAGATGACTGTATTTGAAGATAGGCAAATGACCAAAACCTGAAAAAAGAGCAAGAAGGAAGGTAAATCTTCTTTACCATGAATGAAGCTAGTATGTACTCATACAAAGTGAAGTTTCCTGCAGTCACCTAGAAGCTTTATTTCAACAGAGATAAAATACCACGCTATATATTTTCAAGTTTTGGATAAAAGTCTATACATTTGTAATTTCATTCCTGTCTATAAATAATTAAATGTATATCTCAAAAGAGGTTACAAAATTCATCCTCTTTTAAACTTTAGTACTACTTCCATAACTCAAAAAAATAATTTATGAACAAAAATATTAATCTTTAATGAATCATATTATTATATGAGTGACAATCAGAAAATGCCTATTAATACTGGTTGGCAAATTACAAACTGACATGTTTATGAACTCAAATTATATGTAATCTTTTAAAATAATATGAGAGAATATTTAATTACCTGGACAATGTTTGCAATATGTTTCATATATGTATAGGAATGAAAACAAGGAAGAAAACAAAGCCAAACATTAAAAATATTAATGGTCATTGTTTCTGCTTAGAGACATTACAATGAACTGTATTTTTCCTGAATACATTTTTGGAAGTGTTTTTGTTGTACTTCTGGAATGCTAATTCTTGTTCTCTAAGTTAAAATAAAGTATAATGGCACTGGGACCTATCTCTTTTGCATGTATTGGCTTTTTGGGAACCTAGTTTATATGGATGCACACCTTCTTAGGCATACAGGATGGAGGGGGGAGGGCCTTGGGCTTCCCACAGGGCAGGATACCCTGCCCCCTCTTAAAGAAGCAGGGGGATAGAGGAGGGGTAGTGGGGGAGTAGGAGGGCCTGGGACAAGAGGAGGAAGTGTAATTTTTCCTTTAACAATAAAGAAATAAAAAAAGGTAAAAAAAGAAATAAAACAGACAAAACTTTAAAATTTTGGTATAGACTTTCATATTTAATAAGCACTAGAATCTCAATGAGCTCCTCAAGGAAGATTCATATTTTTGATCACAATATTGTGTATGCTTTTCTGAACACTATAAATTAATATAGTATAAAAATAATCTTTTAAAAAATATCTCATCAGGATAAAAATATAGGTGGAAGGTCAAAAAGAATTTTCTTTGGAGTTTAGTGGGAGCCTAGTGCATTTTGGGAAGATTGGAGATAGGGAAAGAAGGTTTGATCAGAAGTAGAGAATTGTTTCATGATCATACAAGCACATGAATAATCCTAGAAAGCATTATTGTGCAATACTAGGAGGAATTATTTGAAATATAATCTCATAATCTTGAGTTTTGAGGAAAGGTTATCACTTAAGACCACAGATTTATGAATTTTCTCTTAATTAAACATGGTTACTATTTCTTTTTTTTAATTGATTTTTATTGAGCTCTACATTTTTTTCTGATCCCTTCCCTGTTTCTCCCCTCCCCTTTAACCCTCCCCCAAGCTCCCCATGCTCCCACTTTACTCAGGAGATCTTGTCTTTTTCTACTTCCCATGTAGATTAGATCTATGTATATCTCCCTTAGGGTCCTCGTTGTGGTCTACTCTTTCTTAAAAATTTGCTTAACTTATCTGAAAGGTTAACTTTGGAGAACAATTTTATAAGGCTAACATATAAAAAAATGTTTTATTGTTGTTAATTGTTTGTTTATTTTCTCAGAGCCTCTAGCTCAGGTAGGCATCCAATTCCCTATATAGTTGAGTATTATCTTTGACTTGTAATCCTGATGCTTCCAATTGCCAAGTGCTGGGATTACAGGCTCAAGCCACCATACCTGGTTTCTCTGGGATCAAACCCAGGGCTCTACAAACAGAGTTTCATCTAAGCCCAGTAAACCTTGTCATCAGGATTAACAGATAATTTTTCTCTGAACCGTAAATATCAGCACAGTGGTGTATTAGTTACATCTATGTCACTGAGAATAAATACGTTACGAAGGCAGAATAAAGGAAGAAAGGTCCATTGTAGGTTACAGTTTGGAAGTGTGCAATCCCTAGTGGGGAGGTCATGATGAAGTTTACGAGCACCTATAGTGTATACCAGGAAGACAGAGCCTTCAGCTCTGAGAGGGACTCACTTTCTTAGAGGTTCCGTAACCTCCCCAAACAGTACCACTAGCTGGGGACCAAGTATTAAAACACACCAAGTATTAAAAGCCAAACTCTACCTCAATAATAGTATTTATGATTGTTCAAAAGGAATGTCATAGTTTCATTTCCTGTGACTGTGGTAAAAATACACTAACAAGAACCTAACTTAATGGTGAAAGGGTTTGTTTTCGCTCATGATTCTTAATACTAATTCATCCTAGCAAGAAAATGACAGTGGCAGGAATTTAGAGAGCTGGTCACCTGCCTACCACATCTATAATCAGGGCCAGAAAGCATGGATGCTAGTGCTTAGCTCACTCTCTCCACTTGACAGTTCAGAATCCCCTGCCTAAGGAATGGTGCTACCTACAATGAGTAGGCAACCTCCATTGAGAAACATACAGACAAACCTAATCTAGACTATTCTTTATTAAGACTTCCTTCTCCAGTAGTTCTGCATCATGTCAAGTTGATAGTAAAAGTGAACCATCACGAGGAACTAGCCAGAGATTCCCAGAGCAATGTATGACATATTGTCATAATGCATTAAAACAAGTCAAACTATGACCTATCTTTTAAATAGTCACAGCAGTTCCTAAATAAAGATCAAACAATTTTTAGATGGTAATATCTTTATAGACATATTCTTTCCATCGCGACAATGAACCTTGTCCTGAAAACACTTTTATGTGGGCTTAAAACAGATTGAACTCTTAGCATTTAATTGTACTGCCAATTCCTTCATGAAGCATCATTCAGGGGGCTAACCTGACCACCAAGTAACTCTGACTATGATTATGGCATGTAGGGCTGAAATTTAACTGCCCAGCTGGGCTCTCTCTAGATTCTCAAACCACAGAACCCATGAGGTAAACTAAGTGCTTGCTGTAAGCCACTAGTCTGAAGTCCGACATTACAAAACAATGCATTTATGCAACAGCTTCTTTCCCTTTTTAAAAATATTCTACACCATTTGTGCTGCTTCTGAAAGATGAGATTAGCCAAAGACACAGACATATCTTTGGTAATGCAATCACAGAACATAACTTCTTCAGATAGCAGTTGTATGTCGTTACCGGCTGCTTCTCTAAGGAGGAGAAGAGAGGAGAATGGAAAAGATGCAGATGCTGCGTGATTATGCTCAGTCACATGGCCATTAAGCACATTCCCTCTTTATTTCCTCTCAACAACAACTTGAGATGATCAAATGCCTGTCATTAAGTAATTGAAGGGCGAAGGAAAATTTCACATGAACTAGACCGCCTTGTTAGCAGGAGGCTCCTCTTCCTGGATGATCTGCCATTGCCACAGCATCCAAGGAGTCCGACTGAGGAGCAGCAGAAGCGATGCTCAACCCACTAATCCCGGGATCCTCTCTGAGAGAAACCCCTGGTGGTCTCCATAGTCCTTTCAGGAAAGCTTTAATAGCCAAATACATTAGTGAAGCCTCATACGGCTGAAACCTCGTTAATCTTCTCCAATACACCCCGGTCTATCTGCCACTTTACCACGGTGCATTAATAGAAGTTGTGGGAGGGTCCACCTGTATTTCTGTGCCTTGATTGGCTAATAAAGACCTGCCTGGCTTATAGTTAGGCCAACCAACCCTTGGGTGGGCGGAGTAGACAGAACGGAAGTTCTGGGAGGAGAAGAAGGAAGGAGCAGAAGCCACGAGCCGCCGCCGCAGATGGGTGCAGGTTAGACCCTTTCCTGTAAGTCACCACGTGGTGACTTACAGACTTTTATAATGGGTTAGTTTAATTATGAGAGCTAGCCAAGGAAAGGCTAGTGATAATAAGCCGGGCAAAGTTTAAATGAATCCAGTTTGTCATGTGGTTATTTCGGGTGCAGGCAGCCACCAGTAGCTGTGCGGGCCAGTGGCTGGGGCTTGGGAGCTGGGTGCTGGGGAACACACACCCTCTCTCCGCCTATATACAACAAGAAGTAAAACTAAAGCACACTTGTCAAGACCTTGCTGCAGCCAGAGCAAGGGATGAGGAATGCGGGTACATTCTAGTGACTGATTTTCAGAACTGATTTATTGATGTGGACCTTTTCTTTCAGATTCCTGACTTTCAACTTGACATTTACTCAAATTAAAATCGAGCACACACTTGGAGAGTTTTCAAAAAACAGTGCTCTCCTCACCTAACTCAGTGTTATCAGTATACTGATATCTTTCCATTCCTGCCTTTCCCTCTTCCTCCTGCCTTTATCACTTTATACTGGAATACAGAAATTTCTCATCATTAAGTGAACATCAATCCTAGTAAAGTTTCCTGTGAGTGAAAAAGACAAATGCTTGTTTCTTACATCACCATGGTTCCCTCTGAGAGCCCCTAACATTTTTAAATGATGCAGCCTGTTGTCATTTATAGACCTTTGGGGATTGAAAATATAGATTACGCTAGGGTTTGGAATGATCATAGAAGTGTGTCCTGATTACATCTGAAAAAAAAGGCAATCAGTAATCTTGGAAATTTTAAGGTGGCTCAAGTATTCCCAAGGTATTTAATTGGTTTCTATGGTGACAGTAATAATTTTCCTTTAAATTATTACGTTTTCCTTTAAAAATATTGTGCTTAGATTTTGTAAACTAGATAATGCAGTCTTAACCATTAATCAATATTAAATATTGTCTGGTGGTTTTTATACAATAATAGCCAAGTCTTCAGCAAAATGAGACTGTATTCTTCATATGTAAATCACACAAAGAAGACATCTTGTAGGAGACCAGTTATACCACAAAGATTCTTACCGGCTTTAGCATCTGCTTCTTTAAGAGCTAGATTCTGGGAATGTATTTCTTGTTACCTATGCTATCATTTGACCAAAGCTTTCTATATCTGTTTATGTTGTTTCTTACCCATTTTCATGAGAAAATCATTCATGAGAAGAAAAAAGCTTAAAAGACAAGAAGAAAAGAGGCCAGGGCCCTTGTGGGAATCCTGCCATGACTAAAGACTGGGTATTGAACGTTATAGTGAGGATCCCATTTCCTTTCTTTAGGGATGTCTTGTTTTGGTGGTAAAATCATGTGATTGTTGACATCTTGTTTCTGAGTGTCCTGTAATCTTGGACCCACTTTTTTCTTGTCCCCTATGTGTCTCATTAGGCAATATTATTTCCCCCTTTTTCTAACCTCCTTTTTTCTTCCTCCTTCCTGTTCTCTTTTCTAGAAGTTTACTTTTCTTTCTTTCTTTCTTTCTTTCTTTCTTTCTTTCTTTCTCTCTCTCTTTCTCTCTCTTTCTTTCTTCCTTCCTTTCTTCTTTCTTTCTTTTCCTTCCTTCCATTCTTTATTGGAAATACACTTGTAAATTCACCACTCATCATGAGGTGGCCCTGTGGATACTCACACAAATAAGAGCAGCGTATACCTTAGATCGCATTACTGCTGACTATTTGTGTGACATTGAAGTGCAATTCTTCTTTGCTCTGAGCCCCATCTCCTTACCTGTCAAATGGAGGTATCAAGGTCTATCCGAGGTAGTATTAGTTTTAGTACAATTGACTGGAATACTTGTTTTCTGTCGTAGCATGATGCCCCATGCAAAGTTCATGCTCAGTAAAAATCACCCTACTTATTGTCACTGTCCTTGTAGAGGCAATAGAGGCCCCAAAATAGTCAGTGAGCTATATATTCAGAGCACCACGGAGACACCTGACAGAGAAAAATTTCAAATCTTGGCTCTGGACCCAAGACTTCTGACATTAACTGTTATTGTAGTGTACATGATAAGGTTCCCAATTTTCAGAATATTAATATTCATTTTTAAAACAACCATTTTTTTTCTCTCTCAGTAAATAGAGCATGCATCCATGGTAATTCATGACAGAATTAGATGTAGTACTGGCTCTTCTTGACAACAAACTTATGGTACATGCATGGTGAGCCCTGCTCATTACCCTGCCTGTATATGTCCAAACATCCCCTTAGTAGATGCCAGCATAGTCCTCAGCAGTGGGAGCTGAGACTCATGGAGACATGCTCTTCTAGAATGAGGATGCTGTAAGTGAAAGGGAGAGGACTGCTTAACAGTTATCTCACAGGACCCGACTTTGGGTGTCCTATATCATTCTCTTCCTTGAATTGTCTTCCCAGGAGTGTAACACAAATCTTTTCATTTATGGTGAACTTATATATCTCTTGTGTATGCTAGAAGTTTCCCTATTGAGCATTTCCAGAAAGAATTCTCATTATTGTTACATGTAGTGATAATGGGAAGGCTCTTCCCATGAACAATAAAGACATGAGAAGGACTATGTGTGCCGTTTAAAATTCCTTTCTCTTAAACATTTCAAATTCCATTAAAAAAAAAAGGAAAAGTGATAAAAACAAACTCACAGAATTAACTAGGGAATATAATGGCAAAGTTTCCCGGCAGTTTCGCAGGTCACAAGTAGATGGCCTTTTACAAAACCGATGTCTTCATCTCTTAGCATTAAATAGCACTGTTTTGTTTTAACGGACAAAGATGGTGCATTATGCAAGCTTCACTGGGCTGAGAGAATAAAATGTAGGACGAGTGACTGTACTGCTGCTGTATTACCACAGACTCTCTTCTATCAAAGATTTTCTTCATTTTATCACCTTCTTCCCCTTCTTTCACTATTATTTCAGCTCCAGTGACTTTTCTTTCCTGGGTCCTTCTGGGATCTGGTGTAACATTCACTAATACTGTCCTACAAAGAGCTGTCAGTTGATGAACACCTATTGTCCTCACCCTCAGCTATAGAGGAGGATGGTGCTTAGCCCACACTGGGAATAGGCAGTTTTTCCACCCACATTGGTCAGCAAATTACTTCCTTGCTCTGATTACATTTCCCTTAATTTGTTTTTAATTTCCAGGCCAGAGGCTTGCAACTGAATTCTTGTTTCATTTGTAGAGAAAAATATTTGTGCTTGAACAAAGCAGAATGTCTGCTGGTTGTTTTTACCTCTTTGTCATTCTCAGGGTCTTTATGAAATTCATTTGTTATACACCTGTGATGTGGCCATTTGGAGCTAAGTCTTGAGAGAAGCAAGAATAATATTCCCCAGAAGCAACGGTATCCCCACTGCTTGAGTCTAACCTATAAATGACAAACAGCAGACAAAGGAACAAACAATTTATGCGTAACACATTAACTGAACGCTGTTTAAAGCAAGGATGAAAAAATATATACCCAGAAGTAGTGATATTCGCCTTGTTAGCCCAGCTTTATCTAAGCTGGTGAATGGTCAAATTACAAAGCAACATACCTAGGAGAAGATTGTAAAACTAAATAATAGTAACATTTCCATGGCAACTGAGACCACCGTAGATGCCAGAAAGGATCCTAAAATTGTCTGCCAAGTTTTGAAAATTGTGTCATGGAGCCATATGGTGACTCTCGAACAAATCAAAGAGTGAAGACGCATTTAATTTTATGACAGTTTTTGTATTTGTATGCATATGCTTATGGACAAGCACATGCCAGGGCACACATATGGTATTCAGAGAACATCAGTTGTCTTCTTCCACTCAGGGATCACATTCATATAGTCAGGCTTAATGGCAAGCACCTTTACCCAATGGGCAATCTTGCTGGGCCGCATTCCTTTTTTGACTTCCCTAGGCTGTCGGAAGGAATACTACCAAAGGAAGAGAGAAGTGATGTATTTGAAATCTATAAATTGTATTTCGTGTTCATTTGTCACCTCTAGGAAAAGCAAATAAAGTTTCTTACTCCTTTTGAAGTAGATGATGAATGACTGCTCATAGCTGGATTGCAGACGCCGGCATTGCAGATATTGACATGGAAAACAATTCCTCCACAGATGCAGGCAGTGCCATGTCTGCACACCCCGTAAGGCATAGGTAAATGGGTGCTAATCACCCCGAGTCCATCTGAACAGAGAATAATTACTCCCGTTGAGAGCAATGCTTCCTGTTGTCTTCCCTGCCGCTGTCCAAGCAGAGCAGCAGAGACTGTGAGAGACCTGAAATCCCGATGCTTCAGGAGTGCCTGGGCTACGTTCAGTGGAAGGCACATAGTGAATAATTCATTCATTCCTTTGTAAATTCATCAGTGTACTCACATAAGTATATGGACCTGCTACGTAATAAGATTTTTCTCAGTATCAGAGAGATACTTCTGAGAGTGTGAAAAAGATAGTATTCATGACTTTTTAAAAGTTCCTCTGAAAGCCTATTTACCTCATTAGCCAGAGTGGATTTTGAACATTCCACTCCTTTGAAGATACATGAGGAACCAGAAGAGGGTAGAGAGCCATCTTGACCTAGCTGAAAACAAGAATCATGGAACGTGTTAAAGAAATGCAGTCTAAGGGAAAGACGGCTCAGTGGATAGATTGCTTGCTGCACAGGCATAAGGATATGAGTTCAGATTTCAGGCCTTTGCCTTAAAAGTGGGAGTCAGCAATGTGTACATGGAGTCACAGCATGGGAAGGTGATGGTATGAGCATCCCAGGAGACTGCAGCCCAGCCAGCCTGACCTAATTGTCAGCTTCAGGATCAATGTAAATACTGCTTCAAAAAACATAGAACAATAGACACACTTATCATTGTCCTGTGGCCTCTACGCACACACACACAAACACACACACAAACACACACACATACCATATAAATAAAAAATCTAAATAGATACATAATTAAACAGATAACAGAAAATGATTAGATAAATATGTAAAAATGAGAAATGAAATCTGATATTTTGGAAAATAGCTCATTGGTTTGAATGTAACCATTTTGAAAATACTGATTTTTTGGGAACAATTTCTTGAGAAGACATAACTTATTTTGGACCAGCAATACTACCTACGTCTGAAGACGGAATTATATTCATTATGCATTTTTCCATGTATGTTAAAACTTTTCTATGTAGATCTTGATTACTTAACTACTTATTAATTTATTTACTTTTTGTAATTGGAAAAAAATAGGAAGACAAAGCTCATTTCATTTGAGGCAAAATCATGAGCGAATTTAAGGCTGAATAACAAGGTTTCCTTAATCATCTAGCAACTCATTAAGGATGCATGACATTCCAATCACTGCACTAAGTACACCCTAATTATTTGAAGGTTGTGATTAAAGTATTAAAATATATTGTACTGTCTTTGTGTGTCTAAATTTTGCACTTACCTGTATGTTTGTAACCCTTGACAAAATTGCATAGGTTGTAATTTTAAATAAAAATATGAATACAAATCAGACTTTATGATGTAGTTAGTATATAGCTATGGATCAAGAAATCAAAATGATAAATATATATATTGAGATCTCATTAAGTTGTTAGAATGATGAAAGCAAAAGTGGTTAAACAGAGACAGATCCACACTAACATGTTTGTTTTGGAGAGATGTGAGCAGAAAGTGGCCTGTGTGGTCCAGACTTGCTAGTTTTACAGGGGATCACTCACCTTTCAGACAGTTCCAACATGCATATTCCTAAGTATGAGGTTTCAGGGGAATATTGAATAGAGAAGATGGGGTTTTGGTTTTGGAGGGGCAAAAAACCCCAAGAACTCCAATCCCTTGTAGATTTATCTATACGGTAACAAATATCCATGAATTAAAAATTATTTGAAATACTTCAGTCTCTTTCTAATGTTACAGGGGGTTATGACGTAGTTTCATATAACCATGTGAATTTAGAGAATGTATACATTGATCTGGTTTTGATAAACAATAAATAAAAATCACTTTTATTTGGGAATATTTTGCAGTCTTAATTTGAGTTGTATTTTTTTAAGTTCCACATTAGGGGAAGCAGGTTGTGAAATGATAAGACAGAGCATATTCTTGTTAATTGGAAACTAGGAAACAGAAAAGTGAGGCAAACATCACCTGGCTTTAGACAGCGATGACTGTAAAGCCAGGCCTCTTCATAATATTATGAAAATAACGTTTTGGCAGTAGGACAAGAGGCTGTTACACTTTACTGTTAATTGTGGCTAGGTAAACAAGGCAGTATGAACATTTGATGGCATAGTTGTGTCTTGAAATATGACAGCCTTTTTTATGTCCCAATAAATATGATATCATCTGGAAATATTCCTGTCCATTTAGGAACCATCTAAATGTCCTTGTTTATAGTGTGCAATAGATTTTAATGAGGTCATGTGAGTTTGTACTTAGCAAATTACCTGATGGCCCCGTGTCAGTCATCAAGTGGAGGAAGTTGTCTGATGAACATGAGGTAGACAAACTCATAACTTCTGTCAGAATTTAGGGACAGTAGGCAGTGTTTCATGCTATGTGAGGGACAGCCAACTCCGGTTGTGCATGTTTCCCAGCTTTCTCCTTTGCGAACAACCAACGGATTCCTCTCAAAACTTTTGTCTTCTATAAGAAGAAGAAGAATGTTTAAGAACCTTGTTCCCTGAATAACAGAAACAGAATCCAGCAATGTGTCTGTTATGCACAATGTGTGCCATGTGTGGTGGCATCATATCACCTTCAAAGGTGACATGAACTATTATTAGGTTTCAAAACGAGTGCCTCCCAATTGAGGAGTTTGTATTTGCCTACCATTCTGGCCCTTTATATCATGATTCAATATCTCCCCACTTCTCTTTGTCTTTTCATTCCTCCATCCTTTCCCCCTTCTTCTTTTCTCTCCTCCCACCCTCCTTTCCTCCCTTGCCTACTGATAATCCAGGCTGCAATGATCCTCCATTACACACCCATACATTGAGCACATCTCTCATACTGAACCAGGGTTAGAGAATACGAATCAATAAGTTGACAGGGAAGAAGTCAATGGGTAGAGTTAAGGCAGGCTGTCTACAGATGTTAGGTGTGCACTTTGATGGAGCCAAGGAGACCTATAGAGAGTTAGAAATGAGGTACTTCATCACATATTCCTAGAGGCAGAAAATGAGAGGAAACAGCCGTTCTCAAGGCAGCTCATTTATCTTGCTTCTATTGCAGTTATTCAGAATGCTCCGGCCAAGGGTAGGCATCCTAACGAGAGTGCAAAACAAGCACCTGAAGCTATGAGCTTACACAGATTTATAGCCCGTGGGTAAAGGATGGAGAAGTAGTCCTGCTATGCTTTCTGTGGATCTCATATTCATATCTTTGCAAACTTTTAGAAGCGTATTCCCAAGTCTACAAGACTGCTTTTAAAACCTTCCTTCAGTCCTTTCTTCTTTCCTCCCGTCCCTTCCCACCTTCCCTTCCCTCCTTCATTCCCTTCCTCCCTTTCTTCTTCATACCCTTCTTTTCATCCATCCATCCATCCATCCATCCATTCATCCATTCATTCATTTGGCATATAGCTGTTGAGTGTATAATATGTTGAGTTTAGTCTAACTGCTCACACCTGTGAGCAAAAGATATACCCTGACTCTTGTAAAGCTTACATTACAGTAAAATATATAAAGAAAGAAGCAAAATAAATGAATAAATAATACAGTAATCTAGAAAGTAAAAATGGCAGTGGAATTAAATACTATATGCATTAATATTCTTTTTTTGGGAAGACGTAATTCATGGCTGTCAAGGCGACTGGCTCCGCGTGAAGGTGACTCTTTGTTTGGAGTGTGGTATTAGAACCAGTGTGCAGATATATCTGCCAGCTATTGCTGTGCAGCAAACAGCCTTGCTCACACTCCATGACTTACACTCTAGCCATTTATGGATCATGCATGAGCATGTAAGTTGACTGAGGGGCAAATGGTTTAGGTGGAGGCAAGTGTCAGGTTCTGTTGTGCTTGCTCCATTTGGCTCCCATCCCCCTGAACAAGAGGTCTCCCTGAGGCGTGTTCTCATCATGTATTAATTCTTTGCCAGAGTCAGAGTCCACTAATATCTTATTAAACAAGGGAAGTCACTTTTCGTCAACCAAATTTCCTGAGGTGGAAATACTGCCTGCCAGAGAGCTCTGACCAGAGTGTGGATTTATAAATGATGGCACCCTGAGGCCAATAATTCACTCTGTCCTGGGAGGTGGGTTTAGTTGTACCCCAGCACAAGGGGCTTGCATCTTGATGCAGGCAAAGGGAAAAGCATACCAAGAACTCACAGTGTACAGAAAGATGCACTGCCTGCTACAGGTTCACAGCACAGGGGTTATTTCTGAAGCAATGCTGGAGAGCTGATGCATCTCCATAAAGAAAAGCATTTGGAGGGTGGGCTGCTGAGGAACACATACCTGTGCATGCTCAATCTGTGGTCATATATAAGGAGAAAATATGGCAAACACATTTTGGGAAACGCTTAGCTCAAGATCATGTGTAGAAGATACATGTGTTTATGACAAACTGAAGTGGACACTCTCAAGAGTGAGAGGCGCAATGGCTAGAGACCATTCTGCCAACTGGCGTGATTGAGCAGGCTCCATAACTGTTTTCTAAGCTCTATGGAATGTACAACTTCCTGAGAGGGTGTTTCTTGTCCAGATGATTGATAGGACCATTCGGATTAACTTTAAAGGGGGAGGGACAGTTGTCTTTGTTTTTTATCA
>JAQHUG010000013.1:6572452-6609001 GCA_028555095.1 Dicrostonyx torquatus | reverse complement strand
AGATGCAAATTCAAAATGAATTCATGTTGAAACAAGACAAGATTCTTCAATTTCTCAATGGCCTATGAGATGACATACTCTTGGGAAACCCTGTGCTTTCTTTTTTTCCCTTTTCTTTTCTTTATTGTTAAAAGAAAAATTTACACTTCCTTTCCTTGTCCCAGGCCCTCCCACTCCCTCACTACCCCACCTACCTCCCCCTGCTTTCTTAAGAAGGGACAGGATACCCTGCCCTGTGGGAAGCCCAAGCCCCCCCCCTCATCCCGGCCTAAGAAGGTGTGCATCCATATAGAATAGGTTACCAAAAAGCCAATACATGCAGAAGAGATAGGTCTCAGTGCCATTATCATTGGCTTCTCAGTCTACCCCCATGTCAGCCACATTCAGAGATTCCGGTTTGGTCATATACTCCTTCAGTCCTGGTCCAGCTGGAATTGATGAGCTCCCAAT
This sequence comes from Dicrostonyx torquatus, assembly GCA_028555095.1. Lineage (NCBI taxonomy): Eukaryota > Metazoa > Chordata > Mammalia > Rodentia > Cricetidae > Dicrostonyx > Dicrostonyx torquatus. The sequence goes on along the minus strand of JAQHUG010000013.1, from coordinate 6,608,551 downwards.
AGATCAGGCACACTGTCTCAGTTGGTGGGCCAGTCCCTCGCAGTCCTGACTTCCTTGCTCATCTTCTTCCTCCTTCTGCTCTTCGACTGGACCTTGGGAGCTCAATCCCTTGCTCTGATATGAATGTGGGTCTCTGTCTCTATCTCCATCCATCATGCAAAATTTCCTCCAGGTCGGATGGCTGAATCAGAAGCCCTCTCCAAGGGCCTGCCACAGTCAAAAGGCATCCTGTGATTTCTAAAATAGCATCAAATTTTAATCATCAGAGCCCTATCCCCTAGATATCTTACGGCACTGAATCACTGTGAACAACATGGAGAAGCTTATTCCTTTTACTATAGGGACTTGAGAACACCGCTCTTTTCTGTACCATTTGTTTATTTCTGCAGCTTAAGCAGAAAGGACATTTTGTCTACATTTTGTGTGTGTGTGTGTGAGAAGAGGACAGACAGGAGAATGGGCATGCATTCCCTTATTTTAATCCCTGTTTCCCCCGACTTTCTTTCCTTAATACAGGAAACCTCCCAAGGAAGCCTTGGCAGCAGGCTGAGGCTGCCAGATTACATCTTTATTTTAATTTGGCAATAAACTAGTGTACAAACTGTGCTATAAAACATAGCCTCCAACAGCATCTCTCAGTCTGTCTTCAACACCTCACTAAACATGATGTGTTGGGAAACATTCGAAACGAGAGAAAACAAAGAACCAAATGGGACGGTAGGAAAAAAGAGAAAGAGGAGCAGGAGCAAAGCAGAGGAATGTGCACATACCTCAACAGGAGAAAGCCTGTCTGGGAGGCTAAGGGGACAGTGCCCCACTATAGTACTGCAGAGTCAACATGAATGCTGCCAGGGCTAAATAGCTTCAGTGGGGACTCCTGACTTCTTCACCTGCCTGGCAAGGCCTCCCTCCTCAGGCAATTGCAGACCAGGGCCTCCTGCCACTGACCTTCATTCAGTTCAAGCAGATTCCTCGCTATCCCTTTGCTGTACACATCCAAAACCACCTAAGCCATGGACGGTCTTCCTACTCTGACAAGTAGTGAAACTGAAGAGGGCAGTGGCTGGGCAGTGTGTATGTGGGGAGCAGGTGGGAACTAACAAAGGTGCAGGGAGCATGCAGCATCCCGTTCAGCCTCTGTCTTGCTTCGTGGGATGATGGGGCCAGTGTCCAGACCTCCAGATCTGGCTATTTGGCATAAGAAATCAGGCTTTATTTGTCATTTTAAATTTATATTTTAAAATGTACATGTGTTTATAACTTACTCAGAAAATTTTAAAATGCATGTTATGGTGGATAAAGAAACCCCATCAACTACCCTGAATTGGTCCCCATTACTTCTTCTTTTTCATTTTATTTTATTTCTGTAAAATATAATCAGAAGATGTTAATTTGTTTTATGGTTTTTAAACATTAGAGTTGAAAGGGGATCACTTGGGAAGGTGGGACAACGCGACGGTTGAGACAAGAGGAAATAACACTGAAGCAGATCAGATCAAAGTCTTGTCTATGCATTTATGAAAATGTCATAATGAAACCAATTATTTTGTACAGTTAATGTATTCTTATACAAGCAAAAATATTTGCATTCAAACGACTGTTCTGATCTGTACCTGGAAGACAAAGACTTTAAGACAGTTTTGTAGTACATAACATATTTTGTTCTAGAATGTTCTTATGTTTATATAGTACCTCTTTTGTCTTTATGAATGTTAAGTTTAAGGCATAAAATAATGCACTGCATAGCTGCATTGTCAGATCAAAGTGTCTATATACTTTGTTCTCAGTTACGTGCCTGCCACATTGCCTTTCCAGTATCCCCTTCCTCGCTCTGCCTGATTCTCCTTCTTACCCAGTCAGTCCTGTCTTCTGTCCTCTTACGTGTTGCCCTTACCAAAAGGAGCAACCACTCCTTATAGCCGATTTAGTTCCTTCCCTAAACTGCGAATCCAGCACATAGCACCCTCAAGGTGGGATGTGACAAGAGGATGAGCATCTTTTGTTTGTTTGTTTATTTATTTATTTTACATACCAATCCCAGCTCTCCCTCTCCCCCTTCCTCCTCTCTTCCTGCCCCACCCAGCTTGCCCCCTCCCCACCCCACCCCACCCCACCCCACCCCACCCCACCCCACACATAGGCTGAGCAAGGTATCTCTTCATAGAGAACTGGCTCCACAAAAGTCAATTTATGCATCAGGTTAGATTCTGGTCCCACTGCCAGAGGCTCTACATACTGCCCATGCCACAGCATTGTCACCTGCATTCAGGGGGCCTAGTTCAGTCCTGTGCAGCTTTCGCAGTTATCAGTCTAGATCAGTGAGCTCCCATGAGCTGGGGTCAGCTGATTTTGTGGGTATCACCCATCATGGTCTAGACCCCTTTGTTCATACCATCCTTCTTCCTTTTATTTGATTGTACTCCAGAAGCTTGGCCCAGTGGTTAGCATGGCCTTATATCTTCTCTAGTACTTTCACTAAATATAAGGGACTCCCTTTGTTCTGTACAGTGCTATTGGATCTCCTAGCCACCTTCCCCTAGTGGAAGAGTCATTTCACCTGAAATACATCTTAGGGCATCTCTCTACAGAGCCGAGAAAGAGCCTTCATTATTTGTGACCCCCTAGTTTCTGCTTGCCATGTGGTCTTTCCTGGTTTGAGTGAGCGACCTTGGAATACTCAGCCCTAAATGAAACATCTCCATCAACGTGTACCCCTGCCCCAAAGAGCTCAGAAAGCCCCATAGAAGAGGAGGTGGAAAAGGCATAAGAGCCAGAGGAGACGGAGGATACAAAGGAAAACAAAAGCCTCTACATCAACATGCAAAAAGCTCATATGACCACAGAAACTGAATCAACATGCACAGGGACGACACAGGTCCACACCAGATCATCTGCATATTATTATGGCTTCCGGTTTTCAGTGTTTTTATGAGATTCCAGAGTGTGAGAACCAGTGGATCTCTGATTTTTATGTCTTCTTTTGGGTTCTTTTTCTTCTGATGGTTTGACTTGTCTAACTTGATCGTTATAGGTTTTGTTTAATCTTATCATATTTTATGTTTTTTTAAATGAATGTGTGAACGTACAAAAACCTAGCTAAGGTAAAGGTTAACAATTGAGCTGTCACTTACACATTCTGGGAGAGGGAAAATCAGCTTCCTCCCATGGAGTGACATTGGGTATGTCAACCATCCCAGGACAGGCCTCATGGTCAAGAGTAATTGATCAAGATACAATAGACTCCACAATTGTTTTTTTTTGTGTGTGTGTGTATGTTGTCATTGGGTTACAGTTTGGTGGTTTTTTGTTTTTGTTTTTCTTTTGGAGAGTGGTTTTGTTTTGTTTTCTTGGTTTGTTGTTGAATTGGAATTTTGTTTGTTTTTTGAGATAGAACTTAAAGTTGAATAGGTCAGGGGGAGAGGATCTGAAACAACTTATGGGAAAAGAAGAATATGATCAAACTAGATTGAAATTTAAAATTTCTTCTCTCTCTTTCTCTGTCTCTCTCACACACATACTCATATAAATGCACACATGTTTTGAAATCTAGGTTCTACTGCTGAAGGACACCTTGAAGCATTTGTTTATCTGAGTATGGTTTATTTTAGATAACATCATGATTTTCTTCCTTCTTTTTAAATTTATTTATTTATTTAGTTAGTCCCGGATTCGGTTTCACCTCCTCCCAGTCCCTCCAGTTCACACCTTCCACTCTGTTCCCACCTCCTAATCCAGTCCTCTTCTGTTTCTGATTGGGAAAGGGTGTGTTTTCCTATGAGTATCAACAAAACATGGCATATCAAGTTGTAGTAAGACTAAGTACCTCCATACACATTCATCCTGGGCAAGACACCCCAGAATGAGTAGAGGGTCCCAAAAGTCAATAAAAGAGTCAGTAGTAACCCCTGTTCTCCCATTAGGAGTCTCACAAGTGGACCAAGCTACACAAGTGTAACATATGTGTATAGTACCTAGGTCAGTCCCATGCAGGCTCCATGTTTGTTGGTTCAGTCTCTGTGATCCCCTATGGGCCCATGTTAGTTGATTCTGTGAGTTTTCTTGTTGTGTCCTTGACCCCTATGGCTTCTACAATCCTTTCTTCTTCTCTTTGGTCGGATTTCCAGAACTATGCCTAATGTTTGGCTGTGTGTCTGCATCCATCAGTTTCTGGATCAAGTTTCTCTGATGACAATTGGGCTGGGCACCAAACTGGTCCCAGGAGATGGCTAGTTCAGGCTACATATCCACTATTGCTAGGAGTCTTAGCTGGGGTCATCCTGGTAGATTTTTAGAGATTACTTTGGGCCAGGATTTTACCTCAGCTGGAAATGCTCCTCCCCTTTTTCCAGTAGTCTCCTTCAGTATCTCCCACCTGCCTTCCCCAACCTAATTGCTCATGTTCCCATCCCCACCTACGCTCAGCATACTCAGGAAATCTCTTCTATTTCCCCTTCCCAGGGAGATCTGGGTGTCCCCCCCAGGAACCCTTCATGTTACATAATCTCTCTGGGTCTGTGGATAATAGCATAGTTTTCCTTTAGTTTACAGCTAATATACACTTTTATTTGTACCCGTTTTCCTACAAATGTCATGATTTCTGCATTACCTGTTTTGAAGATGTGACAACCAGAAATCCACATAATAACATGTAGGGAGCCTGCTTCATTCCTAGCCCCTTACGGGTACTGAAGGATCACAGTTAAGACCTAGGTGAAAACAGAGCTACAGATCTGTAACTGGAATGAGCCCCCAGACAGGACCTACCACAGACTAACCTCTTTCCAGTGTGGGAGGCGAGAACAGTTCTTCTTGGTGAGCACCTCTTCAGTCATTCAGTAAAAGCAACCATGCAACTAGGATGACTAGAACCCAGATGAAGCAGGGCAAGGTGCTTGGGAAATATTGATTATAATGGCATTGAACCATTAAATATTAAACTATTGATATTCACAGTAATTCTACTCCTTTTTGAATAGCCTCTTAATGTCAAAACGGTGAGATGAAGGTAGAAGACCAACGGGGCTGGAACTGAATAACAAGTTTTCCAATGATTTCTGTATAAGCACTAACAACATTGGTATTTACCTAAGGCCAGTACATTTAGGTAAAAAGACACTTGCTTATTTCTATGCAGTAAGTTGTGTCTGCTATACCATGCTGATTTGGCAGGGCTACCATGTGCTTGAAATTTCCAAATGAGAGAGCTGATTCCTAATTTCATGCATGTGTAAATAATTTAAGTATCCAAGCTAAAAACTGGCAATTAGAATAGAAACCAAGGAGCTCAGTAAATGTCAACCCTGATCCTTGTTTATAAAACAAATTCTCAAGCTGAAATGCCATCATATGCAAACAGGAATGGCCTGTGTTCAATGAGGGTACCTTGTTAAGCAGGTTATATCATCATTGGCAATTGCTACCTGGAACAGTTTGATCTATCTGTTCCTGAGGATTTGAAAGAAACTGGCCACAGGAAAAAAGACAAATGGAAATTTCAAAGCAGTTCATTGGGATTAATACTTGAATAGACAGCACCATCCTATTTAATGGCTTAAAGTGGATTCATGGAAATAGAAGAAATATGTTTGTAACTTTTAAGTCAGTTCTGATCTACCCTATGTCATGCTTACTTGTCTTTAAGAACCTTGTTGCACAAATTCTATTTCTCTGTCTCTGTTTGTCTATCTGTCTCTTTCTTTCTTTCTCTGTATGTTGAAATTACTTTTATATCTCAGTGCATAGCAAATATCTCCAAATCAAAATAACTTATGGTCACACATTGACCTTTCCTTCCTTAGCAACCCTATTTTCCCATGTCTAATCTCCAGTCCTCAGAGTGTAAATTCCAAGAAATGGGGTTTTGACAGATGTCAGCGACAGCCCAGGAATAACCAGTGACAGGTTTGATAAATCCTGCCACAGGGGAGATTGATGGAGCCTGCAGCATGTGTCATCATTTCCACTCACTCTTCATCAAAACCTCCTGCCTGCTCGTCCTCGGTGCTCCAGCCCTCTAACTTTGCTGGTACTTGGATCCATTCACCATTAGCTCCCCATACGTTGTTAAATGATGGTCCCTACTTGTCAGACTCCATCAGCTACATCTCATTCTAATTTGTGTAAATGGTAACAACGGACCTCTTGATGGTGACCAAAGAACACAAATATTATTCTTAATTTTGCTGTTCTTTTTATTTTCCCACCATGACCCATTCTCCTGAAGCTCCCCTTAGCACAATATCCTCAGTGCTTAGCAACATTAATCACCCTCCGAAGTCCACATCTAAGGACTTTATAAATTAAATTTTTTCCTTCTTAAATAAGCTACCCTAGCACTGTGAACAAATATAGAATACATAGTTTGTGGTGACCCAGAAAATATAGTCTATTTTGGGGAAACATCTGCTTAGGTAGGATTGTGAAGGGTTTGGGGATGGCAGTTGAGGTTCTGTCCCTGGAGATATGCAGTATCACCCAGATAAGTTTATGTTTCCCCAGTCTCAATGATGCTTTTTGGATAAAATGTATGCACTGTGGGCTTTAGTTTCCTCCTAGGTTGAGTTCAGAAAGCATCACTGAGACTGGGGAAACATAGTATCGTTACCTACCTTTGAAACCTGTTTCTATCGATGGACTCCTTTCGCTCTTGTTAAATCTGGTAGGAAAAGGGAGCTTGACATTTGCAACACCTCCAGCCTGGCATCAAGAATTTATTTTCAGCCCTTTAGGTGCCATCTCCTTCTTGTTGAAAAACAGCAAGAACTGGAGAGCCAAGAGGTGGATGAGTGCTTTGTCCCAAGGCCACCTCCAGGGCAGTTTTTGGATGAGGCAAAATAAATAGAACTGGCAGGCTTAGCTTTTAGGCTTCTCAAGAAGTGCAATTTGGAGGCCCCCTGCCGCCAAAACATCAAGGGCACAGTACAAAAGAGAAGTCAGTAATCATGAGTCCCTGAAAAGAATCCACTGCAGGAAGCATGTCACCAACTTAAGCCCCTTGAAGAGCTGTGTGGGAGAAGAGAAGCCCAGGAAACTGTTGGCTGACTGTGGAAGTCGGTCTACGAGGCTTCTGGAGAAAGGCATCTAAACGCCATCAGCCAAAATCTTAAATGGTGTTATCACAACTCTTGGCTTCCCTGTGATTGTCTCTGCACCACTATCTACAGAAGTGGCCTCCTCCCATCACTTTTCTAGTGGCAAAGGACAATCGCGAGTGTGCACTTGTCTATTTCTCTTAAAGGAAAGATAGCCTCATCTGATTTTGGAATACTGAAAGACATTCCAGGGTGATGATAGCTGCAAACATTTGTGCAAGAAAACTGAATTTCCCTCCTACGAAATGAGAGGAATCCCTCGATTTTGATTGGACCAATGTGTAAAAAGAGAAATGACTTTAGAAAGTGGCTGCCCTTCTCTGGCCACATTTTTTTGGGTATCTTAGGAAGCCATTGCAAAGCCAGTGCAGCTCATTCCTTCTCATGGTCACGCTCTTGTGTCCTCCTGCAACAGTCTACTCTATCACACTTGTCTCATCCAGCTCACAGCTCCTGGGGCTTGCAAGCAATGACTCCATTGACACCTGAGAGTTGGCTAGAGATCACAAGAAAACTACCCCTTGGTCTTGCTGCCTTGCGTTTTTATCATCACCTTTCCCACAACAGACAAAAGCAGACATGAAAACAAGCCAATGTGAGAATTCTGCCCACCTTACACCCTAGAAGAGAGTTGTGGCAGGAAAGAGAAGTGTTGACAGCCCCAGAACTGCCGACAATAAACCTTGAACATGGAGGAATGATGGGCTCTTGATCATTAGGTTGTATTTGCTAAAGCAGGGAAGTGATCTCAGCTACTGTACAGTGATTTTAGTAAAGAAAGGTTTTCTGCCTCGCATTCTTAGTTAATCAGACTCTCTCCCTACTGCCGATTAGGCATTTCTGCTCCTTCTACTTTCCCCAGATTTTATTTCAAGCAATGTTAGTAGAATCAAAACAAAGGCTACATAAGCATTATTTCTGAACCCAGGGCAGAAGGTGAGTAGATGCTCATCAACATTGCTGTCCTAAAAGTAGCTCAAATGTTCTTTTTTTCTCTTCCAAATCCCCCCTCCCCTTCTTTCCTGGAAGCTTGGCATTGTTGGAGAAAGCAGCTGTTGTTTTCTTGCGTGTGACACATAGTAATGACATTTCTCAGTTCTGTGTTCTGACACTCAAAGAAACCTTGGAGCTGGAGACAGGCTGGGAGGGAAATAAATCTTATTTAGGTGCTGCCAACACTATGAATTTTATTAAGGTGCACTGCCTTTTTCTTCAGGAAAAGCCATTGCACTGCAGAGGAGCCCAAGTCAGGGCTCTTCTCTTTACGCAGGACTTTGCTGTCAGACTCAGCAGGCTTAATTAATATATTAACATGAATGGCTGAGAGTTGTTGTTTTTATCCTTTCTTGCTGTAACATGGTGCTGGACAATTCACTTCCCAGGGAGGAAATGTTTGAAGAATATTCACAGTATGTAAGGCAGCCTTGTCTAGGCATAAACTTGCAAGGATCCACATGTAAATACTTAGGACTTCCAAATGTTTTGATAGAGAGTTTTCTTTGAGGATACTGACCTTGAGCTGTATGTCTGTAGAACCAAAACATATTCCCCTATATAAATTACCAACTTTTACCTTGACTATCTACTAAGTTCTAGGTACCTGTGGAAGCAGAAATGTGGGGTAGGTGATCTTTGAAAAGTTTTCTGTCTCTTTAAGAAGTTGGAGAACATTCCCAGATATTTTTTAAGTGATTTTATTTAGGTAGGAATTCCACTTTTCACTGTTAGGAGGCTACTGAAAGCTCATGGAGGAATACTGAAACAGGAGCCGGGCAGTGGTGGCGCATGCCTTTAATCCCAGCACTCGGGAGGCAGAGGCAGGTGGATCTCTGTGAGTTCGAGACCAGCCTGGTCTACAAGAGCTAGTTCCAGCGCAGGCTCCAAAGCCACAGAGAAACCCTGTTTCGAAAAACCAAAAAAAAAAAAAAAAAAAAAGAAGAAGAATACTGAAACAGTTAAATCCTGATATGTGACCAGCAGTTGGAAAGTATGTGTTGTTAGACTGCGGATCTTTGGAGAATGATCCTTGGTGTGTTGGGGAAGACTTACAGAGAAGGTGATTTTTAGGGTGAGCATTAGAGGAAGATCAACAGCGAAAAACAGAAGTCCCGAGACAGTCTTTGGCACAATAGTAGTGTTAGTGGAGACATAACAGGAGCAGTGTGGCCAGATGTGTGGGGAAGGGGAGAAGGCCCATCCCCTAAGACCAAAGGGTGAAGGGCGGATTCCCAAAACAGAACAATGAATGAAGGATGAGCTGCATAAAACAGACATGGATGATTGGATTGCTGTGTATGCTTGATGTTTCTGGACCTTCTAAATGCTCACAGGTAGCAGAACAGCGATTTGCCAGCGCATATCAACATCGGGAAAAATAACTGACTATTCTGTAGGCTGAGTCCAGGTTGAGTGGCTGAAGTTTGAAAGGTAGAGACAAGAAACAAACATAGATGGCAGCACCCACAATTTTTCAGAGTTGAGTTCTCTTTAGAAACCTGGTGGCAGTGCCTGGTGTCCTATGTGGACCTTCAGAGTGTCTATATCATCATGGAGAACTTGTGTGATTCCAGATTTCATGTACAAAATTATTACTTTAAGCAGTCTTGGTTCTTCTCCATTTCCATACTGAAATACAGATATTAATGTATATTTACATATAGACCACATGGCATGAATTATGTCCACTTTAATCTCAGAGAGAGAAAGAGAGAGAGATGAGAGATATTGGGGACTTGCTACTGTTATACTCTGTATCAAAATGCAAGATGTTTGGGACATGATTGGAATAAGAACTGAGCTGTGCTTTCCCAGGCTCTTTGGGTTCAGCGTCTTGAAAGATTAAGCTGTCCTTTCCTTCCTTGCTTCTGTGAAGGAAGCTGTGGTTCCTTCTTGCTTTAGCATTCTGAAAATGGATCTAGCACGGATGATGACTCAATGGGAAAACAATTTGCCATCCAAGCATGAAGGCTTGAGTTCAGATACGTAGACCCCACACAAAGTTAGGCTCAGTAGCACAGACCTGTAAAATCCTAGCCTACCAATGGAGAGCTGAAGAGCTGAACGGAGAATCCACCGCAGCATCCAGCCCAGGTACTTTGACATAGAAAGGGTGAACAAGAGGCCTCATTTGAAATAAGGTGAATGGAAAGGACTGATATTCAAAGCTGCCCTCTGCCCTTCATGGAAGCACTGTGGCACATGTATGCTTATCATCAATCATACGCACACACATTTGTACAACCATACACAGAAGACTTCATGTGTGTGTATGTGTGCATATGTGTGTGCATGTGTATGTAGCATGAAGCAGTTCCAAGAACCCTATTTTCTGCCTTGCATGGCTGAAAAGATTGCTACCATCATAGTAAAATATCGGAGTTAATCAGCTTATTAAGAGAAAGGATTCTTAGACTCATAGATTTCAGCCAGCTGTGATTCATCATATCATGGGAAGCTGAGCACCACTGCTAACTTTATGGACTGACAGCACAAAAGATAAAGAAGAGACTATGGTGTCACAGTGACATTTAGGATATGCCACCAGTGATTAATGGTCTCCCTACAATGCTCCCCATACAAATACTCCATTGTCTCCCACTGGTTTTACTGAGGGTCCCTACCTTTTACATGTGAGCCCATTAGGGACACTCAACATTCCAACTTTGTCAATGAATGGTAAAGGTACAGTTACAAAAGAAGACTTTGAAACAAAAATGTCATACTCTCCTTTGTTGGTGGATCAAATACTATACGGTGGAGCCAATGAGTGGCTTGCTTTAACAGCTGGGCATCTCATCCTTATTTAGCCAAATAAGCAGGTTCTTCCAAGGGTCAGTAAATACTCAATTGAAGTAAGTTGTTCTTTGGGCATGCTTGGTGCATCAACAGCTTTTGTGAGTCACTTGGTGATTCAGTTGACCTTTTGTTGTTGTACAGTTTGTGTAACTGAAAAGAGAAGAGGAGGCAGGTAATGCCTCCACTCAGTGCAATGACTCACCATTGACACAGCGTGGGAGATGGCAAAAGCAGAGATACAACGTTGAGGTCAGGTGTAGCATATACCCAGCACAAGCCAGAAAAGAAACGTCCCACATGTTGCTTTTCTAATCAGTGATTGGCCACTCTGGACATGAGGTACCTAGAGAAAAAAATATTCTTCAATCTTTTATAAGAGGACACTTGGGTATACAGGGTCCTGGGGTGACACGAAGATCGTCAGAGCGGAAATGAGAAGTAGAAATGAAGTACAAGCCATAAGAGAGAGAAATAAAAGACATTTGTGGCATGGGATGTGATGAGAATGTGGCCTTGTGAAATGTTACCACCCGGGTAGCCATCTATAAAATGGTCATAATAACTTTATTCTTCACAGGGCTGGAGTGACAGGGGTGAATGAGATAATGTATGAAGAAAACTTGAGTTTTAGTAAGAGCTTGGTCTGTGTGGCTTGGGGTTTTATAACCTGAGTTTCCTTTATTTGCTCTTTCAAAGACTAGCAGAACTTGAGGGAGTACCAATCAATGTCTATTTTGACTTAGGGCCCACTCCGCAAGAAGGAATTCATACGTGACACTGATAGGGTAAGAAGAACCAGAGACTGCATAGCCTGGAGACCTGGGGTAAAGCCAGATACTACTGGTCTAGAAAAGGAATCAATGCAATGACTCCTAATGATATTCTGCTACACTCATTGAGCAGTGCCTTATCCAGTCATCATCAGAGAAGCTTCCTCCCGCAGCAGATGGGAACAGATGCAGAGCCCGACAGACAGCAGCGAGAGGAATCTAAATGGGAAGTTTTCATCGAATCGCTCCCCTTAAAGCTCAGGGAACCCTAATGAAGAGGAGGTAGAAAGACTGTAAGAGACAGGGGATAAAGGATATTAGGATAACAAGGTCTTCTGACCCAACTGAGCAAGGCACATATGAGCTCACAGAGTCTGAAGCAGAAAAATCAGTGCCTGTGTGGATCTGCACCAGGTCCTCTACATATATATTGTAGCTTTCACTTTAGTATTTTATGGGACACCTGACAGTGAGAAGGAGTGGATCTATGACCTTTGTGCTTGCTCTTTGGACTCTTTTCCAAAGTTAGGATACCACATCCAACTTCTCTATGATAGTTTTTGCTTTATCTTCTTATATTTTATTTTGTTTCATTTGGTTGCTGTCCCTTAGAAGTTTGTTTTTTTTTTTCTAATAAGAGACAAAAAGAGGATAGATCTGGTGGTAGGGAGGTGTTAGGAAGAGTAGAGGGAGGGGAAACTATAGTCAGGATATATTGTATGAGAAAAGATTTAATAAAAGGGAAAAAAGAAACCAAGACCAGTATTAGCTCATTGCCTCTGGGATCAAGTATGTTCTTCTTGACTTTATACTCTGCAGCCAAACACATAGAGATAGACCACGCTGATTCTTATGTTGGCCCGACTTAGCTTACAACTTTGATTTCCCACCCACCCCTTTGTAAGTAAGGATGTTTTTGTCAGTTTGAGTCCTGTTATTTCTTTAGACACCACTTGTTTCTCCAAACCTCTAGAAGTACCCTCTGCATTTCTCCATCTTTTGTTGTTTCAAGAACCTCAGTTTCCATTAGGATCAGGTATCCTAGTGGGATCTTCAGAAACTAAGTACTGATGTTACTCTGGATATTACCCATTACATGTTGCCAGTGCTATCAAGGGGGGAAAGCAGACACTGACAACAGTACGAATCCCAATTTGAGTCACTATTTAATGAGCATATGATTCACAATACATTTTGTGATCCCTTAGTCCCACTCCCCTCACGTGTTAAAGTGAGATGTTGATATCTGACCTGCATAACTGATGTGGAAAACAGAGGTGATGCCCTCACCTGGAAATGCCAGGCATTGGTACTGATGAATTCAAGAATAAGAACCAGGGTCAATGATGCTGATCTCTTTCTTCTCTCTCTCCAGTTGTACAGCTCTGCTGAATTTGGCAGAAGATGGCAGCTTATCCAGGAATCCGTGGTTCCAAATAGGTTCTACTGGTAAGTGTGACTCCATTTTCTGGCCTACTAAGGTATCATCATCTTTCTGAGCACAGAATGGGACCCTGGGAAAATTAGCGTCTTCAGACGCTGTTAAATGTTGTGTCACCATTTTTTATAAACCCTTGATGGATCATTAATATTGGTGAACTGCTGGTACTTTGTAAGTATTGCTTTGATATTTAGTGGTTTTCAGCCTTCTTAACACTGTGACCTTTAACACAGTCCATCATGTTTTGGTGATCTCCAACCAATAAACTATTTTTGTTGCTATGTCATAACTGCAAGTTTGCTACTGTTATGAAGGGTAAATGTAAATAATTTTGGAGATAAAGGTTTGCCAAATGAATCGGTTAGATGACCCTTTGAGATATTTTTTAAAAGACACTGTAATTGTTATTGATTAAAGCATCTTGCACACATATATTACATATTCAAATAAAGGTCTCCAGTATAAATAAATAGATCTTAATTGGTGTAATAGATCTTGTCCACCTTCCTTATTTAAAGTCTTATAGTCATTATTGTTATCTTCTGAAACACAACCAGCAGCCCCGTTTTCTCACTTAGCATCCAGCTGTGTTCTATGAATTGTAAAAAAAAAAAAACATACAGGCATCGGGTTATACTGCTCTGGCTGTTCTGACAGAATGGTATAGATTGGTGACATGAACAACTGATGTTTCTGTGTGTCGGCCTGAAGATTGGAAAGATCAAGGTGAAGGCACCATCACATTTACTCTCTGCTTTGTATGCTTTTTCTTACCTATGCATAGCTGTGCCCTCATGTAGTAGAAGGAAGAAGGGCCCTGTTCTCTCTTCTGCTCATCACAAGGACACAATTCAGCCATGTTTACCCTACCCTCATGACCTCATTTAAACTGAGTTATGTTCCAACTCCAAATGCTAATACGACTTCAGTTTCAGACTTTAATTTTCATGTTGGGAAGAGCATAGACATTCAGTCCATAACTATATGTTGTAATTGGGGGCGGCTGTGTTCCCAGCACCTGAGAGGAATGCCCGAAATAACAACATAAAAATTATATTAATTAAATTACTGCCTGACCCATTATCACTAGCCTCTTCTTGGATAACTCTCACATCTTATTTTACCCCATTTTAATAGTCTGTAAGTCACCATGAGGTAGTGGGCTTACCGGGAAGATACAGCATGCCTGACCCTGGCAGCTTCATGGCGGGCTCTCTCCCTGACTCAGTCTTTTTCCCAGCAATCTGTTCTCTTTTCCCCACCTATCTAAGCCCTTCCCTATCAAAAGGCCAAGGCAACTTCTTTATTAACCAATGAAAACAACAGAAATACAGAAGAACCCTCCTACACCAACTATAAATATATATATATATATATATATGATATAGTATTTACATTTGTATGAGTGTTAGCTATACATACTTCCCTATATCTTGCTTTTAATAGTGTGCTAAAATTACACATGTACCCTCATGTTGCTAATAGATGCAAATAAATGTATAGTAAGAATTCACATATAGAAAAATAACAATGTCTATTGGACATAAACAGCCAACTGCATGTTATAAAGTGCTATGCACATGAAAAAAGAAACAACAGAGTGGGAGGAGAAGGAGGGAGACAACATAGAACAGAAATGAAGCCAAGAAAATCATAATCTTAACCATGTTCCTAATTCTTCTAGTGGTGGCTTCCTCCATGGCAATAGGTAGCTCAATTGGGAAAACAAGCAAGTGGTGATAGCCAATTTTAGCTTTTGTATTCCCAATCCAAAATCTATAAACTGAACAAGGTTTGGAACATTCTGGTGTGATTTTGATACCTTATGTGGTGAGTCTTAGATTCTGTCTCCCAACTTCTGCCATGAGGTAGAAGAACAAACCTTAGTTTATCCTAAGCTGCCTGCGTGACATAGAGTTGAAGGAACTAACTCACAGAAGAGTTTATGGATGCCTTCTCTTAGCAATCCAGAATCACCAGAAAAGTGTTGTTTAGGAGTCTATGAGCTCTGCAGCAAGGGCTAGAGGACAATCTCTCTTTATTATCTTGAAGTCACTTCTGAAATACGTTGCCTCTTATGAGCCTCTGGAATGACATGATGGAGGGATAGCTGGCTGGTTTATTCCAGCTGCCCACTGCATTTCTGCTTCCTTAACCTCTATACTTACTTCAAAGATGAGCAGATGTTTACCTATTTTCTTTTCTTTGCTAATGTTTCTTTGTTTATTTAGTTGGACCAGGTCTCATGAAAGCCAGTGTGGCTTGAAAATTCTTATGTAGCTGTGTTTGGCCTTGAACTCATAATCCTCCTGCCTCTACCATCTAAAACCTGGACCAATACCTGTAGGACACTACATACATCACTTGCCCTTCATATTTTCAAATACTCCTTTAAAGTCCTTGTGGTATTTGAGAGCTGGAGAGAGCTGAGTTAGAGAAACTTCCTTCCTTTTTTTTAGAAATTTCATTTATAATTAGTGTATTTCCATCATTACCCCTCTCTTCCCTCCAACTCCTCCTGTGACCCCTCACTCCCACTTAAATTCATGGCTTTTTAAATTATTACCATTTATTAATTTTTATATAAGTAAATATTTAACTACAACCTGCTGAGTCCATTTAGTGTCATTTTATAGCAAGGGAGAATGACCCTTCCCCAGAGTTGAGTCCCCTAATTGGCTCCCCAATACCAAAATGCAGCCCTTGAGAATTTTTTTTTTCTTTTTTGCAAAGATGGTATAGTGACGTAGGATTCCCCTTTTTATGTTGTGATACCACTGGTTAATAAAGAAACTGTCTTGGACCTATGCAGAGAATAGAGGGAGGCAGGGAAAACTAAACTGGATGCTGGGAGAAAGAAGGAGGAGTTAGGGAGAAACCATGTAGCCCCTCTGGAGACAGATGCTGGAACTTTGCTGGTAGGCCACGACCTTGTGGTGATGCACAGATTAATGGATATGGGTTAAATTAATATGTAAGAGTTAGCTAATAAGAAACTAGGGCAAATGGCCCAAGCAGTGATTTAATTAATACAGTTTCTGTATGATTATTTCAAGACTAAGCATCCAGGAACCCTCCAACAGTTAGGATCTGAGGATTTAGCCCAGTAAGTAGAGTGCTTGCTTAGCATGCACAAAGTTCTGAGTTCAGTCCTCAGCATTACACAATCTGGGTAGGATGATACATGTCTGTAATCTTAGCACTAAAGAAGCTGATTGTAGACTGTGTGTCAAAAGAAAGGGGGAGGCAAAAAGGAAAAGGGAGGAGGGGAGGGAAACCCTGAAGAAGTTTTAGACAAGCAATATAAAAATGTCTACTTGGAATGAGGTGACTTATTTTTCTTTTTTTTCATTCTTTCTTTCATTACTCCCTTTGCCTTGTGTTTCTCTGATGTGTGCCCACATGTGTGTACAGGAGTATACACTAGGACATCAAGCAAGTGTCAGCTCTATCACTCTGCCTTATTTTCTTGAGAGAAAAATCTCTCACTGAACCTGGAGCTAGGCTGGTAGTCAGCAAGCCCCAGATCTTCTTCTATCTTTGCTTCCCAGAACACACACACAGTACTGAGGCTGCAGACAGTCATGGCTTGTTACATGGGTTCTTAGAATATGAATGCAGGTCTTCATGCTTAACTACCAGCCATTTTTGTCCTGGAACAGATTCCCACATCCAGATAACAGCTTTTATTTCTCTATCATAAGAAGTCATTTCTGACTGACTCGTTGCATTGAAAATTGTTCAGTGTTTTGCCTTTCTGGGAACGCCCTTTCAAATACGAAGTTGACCTCTCTCGGTCCTGGAAATCCAGCTCTCTATCTTCTGCAGTCTCCCTCCTATGGTCAACATGTATAAAGATTTATTTACTTGTATTTTGTGTGTATCATGTATAGATGCTTTGCCTGTGTGTGTGTGCGTGTGTGTGTATGTGTATCATGTGCAGGTAGTGCATGCAGAGGCCAGAAGAGATAATCAGGTACCGCGAAATGGAATTACTCATGTGGGTGCTGGGAATCCAACTGAGTCTTCTGGTAGAGCAACGTGTATCTGATGGGTCATCTTTTCAGCCCTTTATCAACAATTTTACTCATTTTGTTCCATGTTCATGAGTCACTGTAATTTTTTTTGTTTTTATCTAAAAATATTTAAAGTTTTCTTCTTTTATAAATAGTCATTTTTTACCTCACCACTTTCTGTCCTCTTCTTGATTGTTTGTTGTCATTACCGTTGTTGTGTGTGTGTATGTGCTTTATGTATATAGAAAAGGTTCATCTAAATAACAACAATAAATATAGTCCTCCTACTTTGTCACAGAGATGATGATGATGTTTACCAATGGAAAAGCTCTGAAGAACCAGTCTTTCTCTAAATAAGGCTTCCCACAGGCTGCAGGTATATGTACAAGGACTAGAGCACTAGAGTGTACTTAGTAGAATCCAGGAGACAGGACAGGAGGTTTATTTTTTTAAATTTTGATTTGGTTTGTTCTTTAGCAACAGAAATAAGGAAAAGTGTTACTTAAAAGGATAGACAAAGAAAGGTATAGAGCTGAAGGTATGTCTAGGTAATGGATGCTTGATGTACCATATTTTCTAGCTCGCATATGATCGTATTTTCATATAACATTATTTTAAGAAAGACAGACTATATCCCTATGTCACGCATGCTATTCTGTCCATCTTTATTAATCCTTTAGAGAAGAATTCTATTTTAAAAGTATATTTCTAAAGCTGTGCCCACCGAATGTCACAAAATCATCACCTTTCAAAATCCTTGCACACTATTGTTTGTGAATTCTAGCTTGTTTGTCCATTAAGTAAAATAAATAGAACCATATTTCTATATCCATTGTGAGCATGGGAACACATCTTTCCCCAACAAGTATTAGTAGCATGAAAGGCTATGTAAAGTTAAAGCTCTTCAATTCTCATAAACAATCTTCTGAGAGAAGCTACTTACTATCATCATTAACAGATGAGAAGTCTGTGACACAGAATGGTTAACTGATTGAACCAAGGTCTCATAGCTTGGAAATAACAAGGCCATTATTTAAAGTGATGGGAATCTCCAAAATCCAATTCTACTCAATCTATTGATGGTATTGCCTCTGCTTCTCAAGCTGGAGCTGGGAATCTAACACCTTAGACAGATAAGTAATGATGACTCAAACATATTTTGGCCACAGTGTTTTCCTTTGTAACTCTCCAAAAGTTTGTGGTATTTGGCCTCCATGAGTCTCAGCCTGCCTAGCATTTCCAGAGAGGACCCAAGATTTTGTGAGGTGCATAGTACCTCAGCTACTGGTGAAAATCTCCCACATAGTCTGCGATTCTGATACTGAGCCACTTCCCGAGTCTGGCAAGAAATATGTCAATCAAAGCAATAGGTGTTATTACACTCACTCCTGGAAACACGTTGTTTCAAATTACATAGAAACTGTTGAGAAGTTTTCAGCTAGCTTTAATTAAAAGAAATGTCCTTTAATTATTGCTTCTCCAGCTTAGTAGGAGAGTGTGACTAGCTCTCAGGTGTTTTTTCCAGTGTTAAATTGAATCATTAAATGACCATGGATAACAACATAGCATTTTCCGCAGGGGTGGGAAACATGAAGATGAAATCATAGGTTTTCCACATCATCAAGCTCTCTTCAGAATTATCTGTGAGGCAATAGTCACACCACCCCTAGAAGCAATCAATGGCAATTGTAACTAATTATGGGATGTAACATCTCATCCTTGTCTTATCTAGTGATTGCTGGTAATGCCACCATAACTACTAGATTTTATACTGCTTTCAGAATTGACTTAAGACCTCAGGTAAAGCATTTCTAAGTACAGTGCTTCCTTTAATGGGCTAGTCTTTCTTCTTACATAACTGAGGATAGTCATGAGTATGTCCTCTCCTAAGTGAGAAATCCATTTCATTATGCTGATCCTTTTCATTGTGTTGATGGTTAAGAGAGAGAGCTTTAGGGACACCAAAGGCTTGAGTTCAAGCTTTAATATCATTTATGTATTCCTGAGAATTTTGTCCAGAGCCCACAAAATAGCAGTATTTTACATTTAATATTATTATAAAATAATAATATTTTTATTATAATATAATAATATTTATATTATCTTATATTTATATTATTGATAATGGCTAACTTTATATCTGTTCGCTGTATATTCTCAGTTTAGTCTTAGATTGGTCTTCTCTATTTTGGGGTATGGACTGTGCATTTTCAGTTTTAGGCTTGCAGCCTAACAGTTTAGAAGTCCCATCATCTGCCCTGCATATTCCCTGTTTTCAGATGTCAATGTCAATGGCCTGGCTAGGGTTATAGACATAGAAGGTAAAATATAATACGCTTGAAGGTAAGTTATTTACCCTGGGAATTGAACTGGGCTTAAGTCAAATGACATGATTTATAGCTCAAGGAAGATGCGACTCTTAAAGAGGAAAATAAAAACTTTTCAAACTTTTTTGTTAAAAAGAAATGGTTGATTCTCTTTAGGAATAAAATGCAGATAAGGGATCTGAGTGGCACTCACTGCTATAAGCAGGTTTCTATTTAAGTTCCTGTAGTGGTATAGGTATACAATAAACCATGGTATCTTTGATCTTCATGATACCATTATGAGGTAATAGCTGATGCCCCATTTCAATGAAAAAGAAAAGGTGTGTAACTTATCCACCAGAGCAATCATGATATGTACTAGCCTTGACACTTGAATTTATCTTGCTTTATGGCTCTTACTTGTGGTACAAAAGATCAACCTTAAACTAAAATTGTGTTTCCATTCTTCATCCTCCAATAAAAGAAGACTGAAAATTTGTTAAATTTATACAATTGTATGTTCTTCATTTTAGTCTAATCGTTAGGAAGAGCCAAGTTCATGCATTAAACATTGAAAAACAACATGGACTTGGAGACATAGTACCCAAATGCCTTGAAAGTGTATTTCTGTCAGCAGTCTGATAATTTATAAGAGGATGAAAAATGTAGTTTGTTGGGATGAGGCTTAATAGTAATTATAAACTGTCTGCCCGATGGCTCAGGCTTCTGACATCCTATGCCAGACTTTGACAATAAGCAACAATTGTATGTTGATTGTGTTTTAGGCTTATTTACATTAATTGTTCAAATTGATCAAGACTTTCTTCTTTTTTAAGACTTTCAATATATAGTAAAAAATACAGTCCACAAGTAATTAAACAACAAATGTTTGTTCCTGGAACTAAAACAGAGGGTCTAACTGTATATCCCTCTAAATCAACAGGCTTATTAAGTACATCAGGTCTTGTACTCTCCCCGCCAGCCTTACCCTCCACTGTGTTACAGGCTCAGTTGTTGAAGTACCCTCTGGATAGCTTATGTCTCCCTATAAAAAACTTGGTTGAGCCAAACTCCTGTAACTAAATCTTATGGGCCAGATTAGGTGGCATGCCCTGAGTTAGCTGGAGCGAGTGACATGAACAGAAAGTGAGGAATGGCCATGAGACAGAAATTCCCTACTGACATTTAGTAATTTAAGGGGCAAAGATAATGGGAAGGCTTCCATGAAAAATGCTTGTTATGTATATATATTTCTATACTCATTTCAGATGAGGAATAAGTAGAAAGGTAAATAAAAAAGCAAAGTCTCATATTTACCTTATGGTATGATACATATTAGTAAGCCATGATGATGGAATTTAAAACTAGGTATGCCTGACTGAGGACATGCTCATTGTGCCCCATGCTGCAACCCTATCTTTAATAGACCTACATGGCCTCCATGATGCTATGGACCAGAAAAGCTTTTAATCTTAGACCTCTTACACCCTGTGTTCTATGAACATGGACTCTTATGGTCTCTTATTTTTATCCAAGATTCTCTTCTCTAACCTTAGTTGCCAAGCCTGCTCTTCCAAAGGTCCCGAGTTCAATTCCCAGCAACCACATGGTAGCTCACAACCACCTGTAATGAGGTCTGATGCCCTCTTCTGGCCTTCAGGCATACACGCAGACAGAATATTGTATACATAATAAATAAATAGATTTTCTTTAAAAAAAAGTATATACAAAGAGTGTATACAACGTGCCTTGCCATAGTTGGTGAGGACGGTATGCTTAAAAACCTCATGGTGCTCTATTTAGTTCTCTGAATTTAATTGTGATTTCTGCCCTCCCGCATATAGAACACAGCCTAGCATGAACTACAGTCGAGGTCTGTTTGGGTTATTGGTTACAGTAAGTTTAGGTAACCATGTCCAATTTCAATCTGAGATTCAATATTCACTATCAGTGGGAAGCAAGGAAGCTTGCCCAAATGTCAGTTTTCTTCTCTAAGATTTATTTTGCAAACTACAAATGGTATAGTATTGCTATCAGCAAATAAATCAGTATTTAGTATAGTCCACAAATATATCCTTTTAATTTCCTTCTTTCCAGCTCATGCTAACAGATAAGTTCATTATCTGTTAACAGCCAAGACTCTGCCTGTCACATGTTTCCATCCACCTCGTACACTACTCTGCAGAACTGACACGCATGTGTACATGCAAGTATGCCCACTATATACACAGTAGTAATGATATACCCTCACACTTTCTTGTCACTGTATCTTGAGAAGTCAGAACAATCAGAAAACATCCTCTCTGGACTTCTGACTTTCTCACCTCTTCCCACTCTCATCACTGTTGACCTCTTCTCCTGTGTGTGAACCCTGCCTTGTGATATGACCGAGGGGCAGTTAGATGAATAGCATGGCACAGTGGCAGGAAGGTGTTCTGAGACTCATGTGCTGGGACATTAACTGCACCTGCGCACAGAGAGCTAGATAAGAGCATTTTCATTATGCTTAAGGAGCTTGTGTTTCATCTCACTTCTGGAAGTTAATGATCTCCACATGAGTGCTGTTTTCCAAGCCCCTTGTACCTTCCTTTGCACCTTAATCTTTTCCTGTGTTGAGCAAGTTTTCCTTGCAAATAAGAATGAGCGTGCCTTTGTGCGGTATGAACTCATTCCTTTTCCTGCAGCCTTCCTTCACTAATGGTCATCCTTGATCCCTGTCCCTTCATCATGATGACTTCCTATGCCCCTAGGTAGCAGCTTTTCTATCTTTGTAAAATAGAGATTCAATCATGACTCCAGATTTCCACTAAGAATTCCTCTGATGTCGAGGTGCCAACCATTGCTGTGAATGAGAGTCATAGAAGGAAGAGGAATGGTAATAATGCTGGCTTCCTAATTTGTAATGATTTTAGAGGAAGTTAACGTGATGTGAGTGAACACACCCCACTTACAACTCCAAGGCTCCTAAGATTACCCAATGGCTATTCATTCAGTCTTGGGTGCTGCTATGCAGTCACGATGCCTTTTCTGGAATTCTGCTTACAAAGGCATGGCATAAAGCTAATTAAAAGTGTTCCTTAGTAAAACAAAAAAAATATGCTTCAACCTGACTGAGATTTCCACTTATGCAATGTAAAGCATGTATTTGTAGCTGAAGGATGAGAACATTGGCATATGTCACGTTATCTACTTTTAGAGGATGTTTATTTCTTGAGCCACACTTCTTCTATTTCCTGTAACAGACTTCAATTTCCTGTAACCAGTTTGACCTTGTACTTAAGCATTGGACAACAGGGGGCTGTACAGAAGAGCAGAAAAGGTTCTTATATGCACTCAAGCACACAACACACACACACACACACACACACACAGAGAGAGAGAGAGAGAGAGAGAGAGAGAGAGAGAGAGAGAGAGAGAGAGAGAGAAAGGGGGTAACTAAAAGTCTAGTATGTTGAACCACTTGGAACACTGAACAAGGCCTAGAAAGTATTTTGTATCCTCCATTACCACTGAGTCTGAAATTTAAGTAAATAAATATATACCATTATTTTGTGAAGCAGTTAAAAAAAATGTCGTTTCACCATTCTGGTCACCATGAGACACCTACTGGCTTAAAATATATTAAAATAATGCAAAAACTAAATATTTTGGGCATGGATAAAATAGCCTTCCTACTGCTATTTGTTTGATGAGTGGCCATGAAGAATGGATCTGGGGATGAGGTAGATTTAGATATGTGTTTATTCTATCAAAGGTTAGATGAGGCTCTCTTAGTACCTACTCAGTAAAACGAAGAGGGTAGGGTAGAGAAGACACAGCACTGAACAGTAGTTAATTTGTTAGGATAGGTCAGGTGACCATCTCTGACACAATTACACATCAGAATCTCAGCACTCAAGGAGAATTTAGAGGACATTCAGTATGACCTCCTATGACTTGCAGGAATCTCGTCTACAAAGTGCTAGAGAAATGGATGCCAAGAGCCTTTTAAAATGAGAACAGAACTCTGCTGTCTATCAAGATCTATCTTCCTCTAAGTAGAATAACAAGAGGAAATGGACCTGTCCCGGTGTTGTTTATTGTTGGCCCTGGCACTTAAGACATCAACACCTCTAAGCAAAACAATCCCATAATTTAGAGACAAGTGTCAGGGCTTCACGGGAATGGCAAGATATGCCCCAGGATGTGTACAGAACCTGCATTCATAAGATTTATGGTAAAGAGTTTTACATGAGCACCCACATTTGAGGTAGATAAATCCCAGATGACGTTACTATTACCAATAATTGAATTATAAAGCCATTATCATGTGCAGAGCAGAGCAACTTTAGGACTCGATGGTGACAGGGGGAAACTTTGTTAGAATATTTATGCCTGTATAGTTTCTGAATTGCCAACCTATAGAAGGAACAGACTGACCCATGTCCCTCCTCTGAGAAAATTCATGTCTGAGCAATTTTGTAGCCATGGAAAACAGGATACCTAGAACAGGGTAATGTAGTTCAGACATTGGCACTTGGCCCCATTCAACAAATTCTGCATATGTAAAGACTCCGCCTCCATAACTACTGTGCTCAAAATAATGCAGAACATGAAGTTTGGACCTTTTCTATGTTGTACATGGTATCAGTGCTGCTTTCTACAGAAAGAAAAAATATTATGTATAAGAATAGCCTTATAATAAAGAAACATTACTACAAGGACAGAGAAATCGTTTTGCAGAGGATCTGAGTTCTGTTCTAGCAACTGCATCAGGCGGCTACCTACTACAGCTGCAGAGAACCCAGCATCCTCTTCTGGTCACTAGCAGACACACCTCTACATACCATTTAGGTTCCTAAATTATTAATAAAAAAGTTATGTTAGCAGAAAGTGTGCATTCTTTATGACACACTGTTCCATCATTTCCTATTACTTTCTACAGAAGGTATAGATACCTAGAGGCCTCAAACATGTCCGTGGGAAAGTAACCATTGCTGCAGTATCCGTAACACTAAGACTAGGACAGCACCAACACCCCGTGATGAATTAAGACTGCTTGTATGGTATATTTCTTAACAATTGTCAAAGCGCTCATCAAGTGTTCTGTGACATCCTGTTCTATTAATGACGTGGCACATGGTTTTATAAAAAAGAAAGGAATTCATAAACAAGAGTAAACATATTACTACAGGATCAGCAAAGATGTGCTAATGGTGATGCTTTCCAGGAGCGCCTGAGTTCATGTTCTGTGGAATGTTGACAGCACATAACATCTCCTCCTGCTTCCTCTCCATCTGTCATCCTCATCAGGGTCTTTAGTCTCTTCTGCCCCCTGTGTTTGCCCATCTTTTCATCTCCATGTCTCCCTTTTCACTTATTCGTCTCCTATGTGGTCTTTATTTCTATCACACTAAAATGTGGAGTCACATCCTTAAGAATTCACATCTATGGTTAAATATTTACTTAAAACAAACCATAAATCAATTAATAAATAAAAAGGTGTGTTTTTTATTTCTCATTACCACACTGGCTTCCATTGCCAAATAGTGAATACAGGCTCTGAAAGCCAATTAGCAGTGTCTTTAAAGTCTTTTCACAGAAGAAAGTCAGTGCCTTCATCTGGCACCAAATCTCTCACATCTTGTGCTCAGAACTCAAGAAATTCTTCATAAACAAGGTTCTAAGGACAATAGCTGTATTAAAGGCTGCAAGAAGGAACCTTTGTCCATGTGATGAATATGAATCTATTTTTTTTTCCATCTCACCTGATTCTATTCTTCTTGCCCTCGGGTCCTTACCAAATAGATCTCTTTTTTTTTCTCATTTAAGGTAAATTTTGGCAGTAATTTCTTAGAGCATTTTTTCCAGAGGTTTGTATACCAGACAATAAAGCCATAGGATACCCTCATGTCAGTAGGTTAATAAAGTATGGAGAAATGGCTACACGGAAGGTACAGCCAATCTTTCTGGAAGTCCTGGCACCTGCTGTTCTAGTTCAGCCTGACCCTGTGTTCCTGTAAATCCATGTATTTAAATATTGCTTTGTTATTATTGTTGCTGTCACCGCTGCTGCTTGATACAGGGTCTTATTGTGCACCCCGGGATGGCCTCCATTGTTGTAAAAGGGGGGTGGCTGTGTCCTGCCGCCGAGAGGTGGGGCCGTTTGTTCCCAGCTCCTGGCTCCCAGCCTCGGCCACTAGTTTAGCCCGAAATGATTACACATAGACTGTATTCATTTAAACTCTGCCTGACCCATTATCACTAGCCTCTTCTTGGCTAGCCCTCACATCATAAACTAACCCATTCCTAATAATCTGTGTGTCACCACGAGGTGACTGGAAAAGTCTAACCTGCATCCATCTCCGGCAGGAGCATCATGGTGTCTCACACACTTCCTTTCTTCCCCGAACTCTGTTCTGTCTACTCCACCCACTTAAGGGCTGTGTCCTATCTTACAGGCCAGGCATTCTCTTTGTTAACCAATGAAAGCACACAAACTAGAGAAGAACCCTCCTACACCACTCCATGATCATCTGCCTGATGATAAAAATACACATCTGACTTATTTGAAGCTCTGTACTGAAGATAGTATGAATTGAAGATTGCTTTCACACTCTCGAAACTCCAATGTATGTGTAGGACCGTATTGTACTAAGTCCCAGATACAGGACTCTAGAGCCATGGTTCTCAACCTTGCTAATACTGTGATGCTTTAAGACAGTTCTCCATGTTGTGATAACCCCCCAACCATTAAATTATTTTCATTTCTGCTTCATAATTGTAATTCTGCTACTGCTATGAATAATAATGTGAATATCTGTGTTTTTCAATGGTTTTGGGTATCCCCTGTGGAAGGGTTGTTTGACCCCCAAAGAGGATTCAACCCCACAGGTTGAGAACTGCTCTCTCCTAGAAGACAGACAGTGCTTCAGTTCTTCCCATCTCTTCGCTGAATGACACGAATCCCTTCCCAGAGGGCATGGAGATGCTAAACTATAAAACAAAAAGGGAGATATTTTTCTTTATTCGCATTTATCTCTCTTCCAAGCCCTGTCTCTCTGCCTGTCTGTCCATGTGTCTGTCACCAGGCCTAGAGTAAAAGTTTCAGTATTTGAGGAGAAGGTGTCTGCTGTCCAGAAGCCTTGGTTTTCTAAACTGTAATATGAGGAATCTGGACTTGTTCATCTCTGACTTGCTTTCCATCGTCGAGGGATCCTTTGCTGCTGCTCACAGTCCTGGACTTTTCATACAAGCTCATTATCCTAGCCCTGAAGACTGAAACTAGGGCCTTCCACTGCTAGGCGAGCCCTCTACCATTGACCTATACCTCCAGTCCACTTATTAGTAAAAACTACTACTAACATTGGGTTTTTTCTCCTGATATATAGAGGCATGAAGAATTTAGAAAGCCTAGGTTCTGATCTGATTGCATCATTTGTTAACTGGGCAAGTGAAATGCCTCCAGAATTCAAACTGCCTCTGTGGTTTTCAGGACTTGCCCCATTTGTATCATACGTGGATTTGGAAGGCACACAACATGCGTTCTCATCTAAATTGTTGACAGATGATGTACAGGCCACTGACAAGGGCATGGCCTCACTGCCCTATCTGACATCACTCTCACATTTAACAGATAAACACCAGCTATGATCCATAGCTTATGACAAGAGGCTGATTTTTTTCTGATATAGTTAAATGTCATGGTTTCTACATTTTATCTCCAATTCAGCCCTCCAGCAATGTTCTTACCACCTGTGATACTAGATAAATATAAGCACATATTTATATAAGTATACACATACATATGTATGTGTGTGTGATTTTTGTTGTTTTCATCATTACAGTGTCAAGAGGTACAGGTATTTTTTTTTCATTTCACTCACTCTCTAGTTTCTAATGCCTAGAACATTAGTGAACACACAGTAGGTCTTCATTCAATCACTCCACTTCAGTCAGCCTTGTGTGCTACATGGTGCTATGTTTGAAGGATCCCTGGGCATCCTCAGCACAGAGCAGTAGACTCGACACTAACTCACCTTCTCCTGTGGTCCAGGACTATTCTGGGAGATTCACAATAAGACACTCAGATATTATATTACTTTTCAGTCTTACATCTCTTGTATTTTGAGCATTTCCTGCTGTCCATACATAAGTACCTAGGACATATATGCATTATGACTGAAAAGTTGCCACATATTGCATGTGCGTTCATTTTTCTTCTTGTATTAATATGTACAAATAAAACATTATTTGGAGATAACTGTTTCCCAGCATCAGAATTATGGTCTCTCGTGGAACATAACTCCTACGGCTTAGGTTATTTTCAGCAGAAAAATGCCCGGGTTTCAATGCCTTTGAACTCTGTTTGTGCTCTTCTCTCATCTGAAGTTCATGATCCCTACAAGAGATTGAAAGAAAGGAGAGTGCAAAGGTCATTTTCTTCTTGCCCCTTGGTTAACATGGTCTTTCTTGCCCTAGTGGATCCTTAGCATCTGCTCTCCCTCTGAAAGCAACATCAGCACAGATACAGTCCTCCTGGTGTATCACCTAATTGTTTTTCAGCCACAATTTGATCACAGATTTAGCAATCCCTCCTAACCCTGGTGGTAAGGTGGTCACTATTTATGCTTGAGATATGCCAAATTTTTTGTCTATCTTCTACTCCAAGCAAACCTTCCCTCTCACTCCACATTTGTTATTCATATACATACTAGTCTACAGATAGACGTCTCTTTCTATACTAATAGACATTCTTGTTTTTATCCATACTTAACACTTAATAATCATTATAAAAATATTGCATAAATATATTTCCTTTTTTGACACTATATGATCATTCATAGAGGTGGGGATGTATTTGTTGTCCCAACCCAAGAACTGTCCCAGAGATGCTGGCCATTATTTTCATGTGTCTTCCAGTGGATTTTTTTCCCAATCAATATACACTTTTACTTTGAGTCTATTAATTGACAATAGCTCAGTAAATTGGAGATTTTCATTTAATAGATTGTAATAAAGTACTTAGAGATTTACCCCATTAGTTTTATGAGCAGATGAGAAACTGTCTCCTAGATATATTATTAGGTAAAATTAACATGTAGCTGAACATATAAAGAAAACGATCCACTAAAGTTTAAAAATGATAAAAGAGAAATGTTAATAAAATAGCACAAGCTCTTTCTTTAAGTACTCACTGATTACTTTAAGTTTATATCTCTGAATCGCACTTACCTTATGGCTCCCCTTAGGGAGTCAGATATGTCATCCATTTAAAGTCTTTCTTCTGTATCTCATTGTTCTATGGTTTTTATTTGGGATTCAGTGCAGTGACCTGGCCATGGTCCATGGTATATAGACTTTCACATTCCTATCTGTTCCACACACATTAGGAAACCACAGAGACAAAGGAGAGTAGGAAATTAGGAAATATGAAGGATATAGGAAATATTATTAATGACTTAAGAAGAATATAGAAGAAAATGGGCCTAAGTTTAGCAGCTAGGTTTGTCCTGGTCTGTTCACACCCACTCAAGTGAGACCCTAGAGTCAACACCCACATGACCTGGGTGTGTTGGTTTGTAAAATAGGTATAGAAAGCAAATATTTATTGACAACACATAATAAATAATAAAGGACTTTGTATTGAGACTGAGGGAATATATATGCAATTTGAACATTTATTAAAGACAAAAGTGAAAAACTATATATTGATAGTCACTATTTGATATCTTTGATGATAGAACAGAATCAGTACTTTTCATAATTAATTCATATTTTAATTTCATAATCATTCATGCTGTAAACCATACTTCACATGAATTTGTAACACAAAACGTAACAAGTATATTTCTGGACACTTGAAAACTGGTTATACATATTGTTCTAATCCCAAGGTAAAATTTATTTAATGTTTTTGTTGGTGGTGGTCAGTATAGAAATTTTGTTGACAACTCAAAAGGAAAATTTTTAAATCAATTAATGTAATTTAATCTAAAGATATATTAATCTAGCCCTTACATGTTGAGGGATGAAGGTAGAAAGCCATTGAAAGCCCTTGTTTTCTATAAGCGGACCATTATACTTCTATAAGAGCAAAAAGCATACAGTAAAGTTGCTGTGACTCTAATAAAATGTCATCTGGAACCTCAGCAGAGGTGTTGGAAGGGCGTTCACTGGCATTGTTGGAGGAATGGGCACAGGGCAAAGTGTGTGTGCATTCAGAAAACCAGCAGTGAATCTGTGTGATACCTCACTAGTGAATGCTTCTCAACTCGCCTGAGGTCCACCTCACATTCGGTTTTGAATCAACTTTCGGTTATTCTTCACTAAGAAACCTTTTGCTGTTGCCATTTTTGAGTCCTCCACCTTCTGTGATATCATATCATATAAAGTCAAGACCCACAGCAAGAGGCTGGGCTCTTGAAGCAAGTTGTTTCCTCCCAACAAAACACTGAAAGCTTTATTTCAACAAAGTGGTTTGTGCGACAAACATCTTCACCTTGTCACTGCCATTCGCAGCTGTATGAAACTTCACTCTTCATCAGACATGCATTCCTCACTTTGTCTTTTTACACACACACAAAAAAAAATTATGTAAAACAACCTCTGTGTAAATAGGCTTTTGGCTTGAGGAATACGGATGACAAGATGCAGACTTTGAACTTGGGAAGCTTAAGGTTGCTGTCTATGCTGATTTCTCAGTAGGTCATTGCACATTGGACTAACAATCGTTTTTATTTGTCTTGTCTGCTCATTTGCTTCTTATTTTGTTATTCATGGGAGGTAGTTTTGTTACTGGGAAAACAGTGTGGCAGAGTGAGCTCTAGACTAAAAGAAGCAAGAAGAAGCTTGTCTCTCTGGAGATAGAAGGTAAAACGACTTTCAGGCAGCCCCACTTTCACACAGCTTGTCTTTCCTGCTTGCACAGCAGATGAGTCCTCAGGCTAAGCCGCCTTGTTCAACAATAAAAAGCTGTGGCTGTAGCCATGCTTCTGAGAATGTTTGCATTAGGAACTATTATGGCACGTGAAGAGCCAGCCCTGGCTGTACAGAAGGAAATCAATCCTACGGCTAATATCTGCCAGGCACACGGCTTCCTCTCTCTGTAGCAGACAGGATTGCTTGCTTCTGAGGCAGTGTTTAGGGAGAGGTTCTGAGGATACATGACTCCTCCATTAAAATAAAGAAAAGGAAAGCAGAGCTCTCCTTCCCTAACAGTCTCTCTCTCTCTCTCTCTGCAGACCCCAGTTCCCTGCATTCTGTAAAAGGCAGTTCTAAATCCGAATAAGTAGGTGCTATCCAGTCACAGTATTTTTTAATACTTGCTCTATAGTTATCTGCTTGAGGACATTTTGTGGCTCTGCAGCATTTATTAAGAACTATATTAAAGTGGGATAAACTCAGATAAAATGCCAGAGGAATGATAAACTAGTGACATTTCCAAGTTCCTGTGTAGAAAATGTCTACAAAGGCTGCACTGGGCTGATGGTATTTCACAGGGCTGACACCACACTGCTAGATTTAGTTTTCTTTATAGCCTCAGCTCTGGGAGCCTTGAGTTTTATTTTGAAAGTTCTCGATGGGACAACCAACTGGAGATACCAGGAGCATGGAGGTGCTAGGCTACCTACAGACCTGGTTTTATCAGTGACACATTTCTAGAATGGCCAATAAGCTTTCTCTTCGGTTTCCCTCCAGGTCCATACAGTGACAGGAGATGCCATTCTTCCATTTGAATGATGATATGCTTTATTTATTCCATTTATTCTCAGTGCTAAGGTTTGCACGCAGAGGTAAATGCATGCTAACCAAGTGCTATGCCACTCAGCCACATCTTCAGCCACACTTCCTCTACTTCATTCCCTACCACCTAATGGCTCTAAGAGTCGAAGGCAAAGCTGTGCCCTTGCACAATGGTGCATAATGAAAATGTTTAGCAACATTTCATCCTATTTTTATTATTCAACTTCAGAAAGTAGGAGACAAGATGGCCCAGGTGGATAACTCTCTTTTTGACCTCAGACTAGGGCTGTATTCGCTACTTTTATTTAAATGCAATGTGCTTCCATCACCGTTATTTGTCATCAGCTAGCTGAATATTCCTGGAGACTTGGTCTGGTTTCATTCACAGTCAGCCTGTGCTTATTGCTTCCTGAGGTTCTATCTACAGGAAAAAGAAAACATTTTTTTTCTGAGTCCCTGATCTATAACAGGAGGATATTTGGGGTAGGGTTCTCAGAATTAAACCTAAGACTTCAACAGCTACCAGACTTGGGCTCAATCAGTCATTAGCCAGCATTCCTTATTGCTCACAACATTGACCAAGCTAGCCTGGATCCCGCTGGCCTTAGGCTCTCAAGAGGCTATGATGATAGGCCTGTATGTATTTTTGCTTGAAAAAATTCTGAAGTATAGGTGTGGTTCTAGAAGTCTTGAAGAGATGGTTGACTCTCTTACATGTCACCTAAAGTAAGAAAATATGTTTAAATTCAGTCTTCTGTAGCTGTGTCCCAGAAATGAAGTGAAGGCAGAAGAGGAGTGATATTGGGGGATTTCAGGCAGATATACCAGCATGAAAAATTTAGTTCATAAAGGAGAAAAATTCACATTAAACCTACAGACAAGATCACTTGAACCTCCACTTTAACAATCCCAAACCCCGATTCACATCATTTGTAGAAGCATGGAGTCCCATTATGCAATCACATTATACATTTGAAATAATAGAAAATACTGAGTACTATATGAGTACTTTCCATGTCTTTATTGCATGTACAAACATTTTCACAACTACACACAAGGGATCTGTGAATGTGGTACAGGCATATGAGTGTGTAGTGCCCATAGCCATTGATGAGATACCTGATCAGAACATCCTGTATATTTTTGTCACTCTCAATCATACTGCCTTGAGGCAGGGTCTCTTACTCACCCAGAAACTTGCCCATGTAGCCTAGGCTGGCCTTACCACAGGGCTCTCCCGACCTCCTTTTCTCCTTGCCAGTGCTGTGCATGTTTATGCATGGGAACCGAACCTAACGTTTTGCAGGGGTGATGGGTACTCAAATTCAGTTCTTTCTGTTTCAAAGCAAAGTTGCTTACCCACTGAGCCACTTTCTCGGCCCCTCATTTTTTTTTTATGCTTGTGGCTTGAAATCCTGTGTGAAGAATCTACCTATGGATTTGGGAACATTCTCAGTGTTGAGAGATGGAGAGCCATGCTTATGAACCAGCAATTGCCATTATATTCAACTAAAATGGATGTGGAGGGTTCACCTTCTGCCTGTGTTCAAGCTATTTCCACTGATGCAAAATGTTCAAATTCGTGTTACAAGTTACTTTGAGTGAAATGATAAAAGCTTTATTAGGAAATGTCTGCTTCCTGGGAGAAGAAAGCAGGAATTAATATTTAGAGCATAGATTTTTGAATGGCAGAGCATGTATCCATCAGAGAACTCCTACTGGCAGTGATTTTAATAGGTCCATAAGGAGCCTGCTTTTGTAAAAATGAAGAACAGCTAAGCTAGTGAGGCCTCAGACTCTCTGAGTTTGGAAAACGAGTTGAAATAGAAAGAGTTCTGAGAATGCCCATAAGACATTGATTAATTCACTTCTTTCAAAGAATCTGTAGATCTTTGTATTTTTTTCATTCTCCTTTTCCCTCCCTCTTCTAATTGCTTTTTCTTTTCTTCTACTTTGTTCCACACCCCTCACCATTTTTTTTCAATCCAAAATTTACAATTTCCCTGTCATAGGACAAGGAAATGGTTTAAAACAAAATCTCCAGTAGTTTTATCTGTTGTGTTCACCTATGTGTGTGTGTGGGGGGGGCTATGCATGTTTTTTATGTACGGATGTGATTGTTGAGGTTAACAAGCTATTCTCACATTTTGGAAAATACACAAATAACTATTTGTGAAAAACACAAGTCATATTTTAAAGGATTTGCATTAAAACAAGTATTTGTTTATAGGAAATGCAATCATCATCATAAGTTGGGTATATTTAGCAGAAGTGGCCTTTCAATTGTGTCTTTGAAAAGAGCCCATGAGCTGTGATGAAACTGGAGCAGAGCCTTCTAAACTGCAAGCAGAACCCTTGGGAGGCTCACAGAGGACTGTGTAATGGATGTGGCACTTTAGGATTGGCAAAATGTCTTAGAGTGTCTGATGAGGAGGCAGTGGAGTGAGAGAAGACCTGCCATTTGCAGTCTGAGGCTCCCTGTCAAGTCCTGAACTGAGGTGCGCTTTTGAACTCTGCATCTTCAAGGATGCTAGGGGCATACAGCACTACAGCATATGACTCTTTCCTTTAGAGAAGCTGAACCAATTAAATTTCTTGGAATCCTGCTTAAAATGAAGCGCAAATGTACTTATACTTAAGTAATTCTGTTCTATAAAAATTTGGGGATAAAGCATGATTGCTTGTCTTATTTATATAACAGAATAATCCTTTCTATTCAGTATGGTCTCTGAGGGGTATAAAACAGGATTTCTTTTTACATCAATATGGATTTGGGACATAGTAGAATGTGAGGTGACTCTACATTTCTTTTTATTTACATGGGTCCAACGCTACTGAGAGTGGTCACTCTGCCACAGGTGTTTTTGAACTGCTTGGGTAGCGTGATACACACAGAAGCTCACAGAATTTTGTAAACTTCAAGTGACAAACTTTAATTCGATCAGTGTTCTCTGTGAATCCCTGTGCAAGCCAGCTCTCTAAAGCTGTATGCCTGACATCTACCTGATGGGTCATCCAGGCGCGCACGCAGTCGGTGATGTGATAATAAGGGTACATGCATCCCATGGGTAGGACATACTTTGAAGTCTCAGCTACAGGGCACATGGTATCCTTGTCAGAGTTCAGCCTGGCTTTAGCCAAATAAAGGATGCATTGTTATTTTTATTTCAAGGGGAAATTTTGCTGCCACGTTCCCAGGATTATGGTCTGCTCAGAAACCTGTGGGCATTAACAGTCTATGGTCTTCACTGAGACACATGTGAAGTTATTAATGTGAAGTGGTCTTTTTTATGTTTCTCCCTCTTTTAGGTCTGTGATGGGGTCGAGCAAAGAACCAGACCTTGTGCATCTTGAAGCCAGGACCATAGATGGACGTAAGTAAATCAACTGTGACCTGAAGTTCATCGTGGTATGACTTCTGTCATTTGGTCCTTAACCAAGTCCACAGACACAGTAGTAATCATCCAAGTTGTATGGGGATGTAGAGATTTCCTTGTGTCCAGCAATCTAGAATTTGTTTAATAAATTTTGTAAACACATGAATTTTCATAGATTATGCACTGAGAGAAAATTTTAATACTCTCGATTCCCGTGGAGAATCCAGAGTGACATGTATGTGGAGACAGAGAATAACCTCATCAGAGTTACCCACCTTTTATATTTATCTACTGATGAATCAAAAGATTTATCTTACTTTATGTGTGTGAGGGCCTTGCTTTCGTGAATATATGTGTGCCATGTGTGAACCTGGTGCATACAGAGGTCAGAAAGAAGCACTAGATCACCTGGAGTTAAGAATGGTTGTTAAAGTGGCCCAGGCGGTGGTAAAGAATCCCAGAACTCAGGAGGCAGAGGCAGGCAGATCTCTGTGAGTTGGAGACCAGCCTGGTCTACCTACAAGAGCTAGTTCCAGGACTGGTTCCAAAGCTGCAGAGAAACCCTGTCTCGAAAAGCCAAAAAAAAAAAAAAAAAGAATGGCTGTTAACTATTGCATGCACTGACATATAGCGGTATGTTTTCTTGACACAAGCTAGAATCCTCAGAGAGGAGAGAGCCTCAACTGAGAAGATGGCTCTATAAGATCAGGCTGTGGCAAGCCTTAGGACATTTTTAATTAGTGATTTGGGGGTGGGACATCCCATTATGGGTGCAGCCATCCCTGGGCTGGTTGTCCTGGGATGTGTAAGAAAGCAGCCTGAACAAGTCATGAGGAGTGACCCAGTAATCTGTGTCCTCCATGGCTTCTTCATCAGCCTGCCTCCAGCTACCTGCCCTATGGAAGTCCCTGCACTCACTGCTTTGATGATGAACTGTTATATGGAACTGTGAATAAAATAAACCCTTTCATGACCATGTTGCTTTTGGTCAAGGCATTTCATCACAACAGTAGCAGCCCCAACTAGACAAATTGGCAGCAGGATGGTTGGGTATTGCTGTGACAGACTTTACCATGTCCTTTTGGGGAGGATTATGGAAATATTTCAGAATTTTGGGCTAGAGATGCCATTGAGTATTGAGAGCTCAGTGAGCTGTTCCATAGGGTCATGGACGATAAGATTATTGAGAATAGTACAAGTGATAAAGGCCTGTTTTGTGAAGTTTCAGAGGGATTCAATGGTCTTGTCAGGCTTTTTCTGTGAAGAATTCACGGTCAGCTGTAGTGAAAGAACTGGCTGTGATTAACAAGATATCAAACCCACTAAAGTAAAACCTTTGTTATGTTGGGACAATGGATGCTGGTCAGCTGGGCTTGAAGAATCAGCTGTGATTAAGAAGAGACCATAATCCTTGAGGTGATGTCTTCTGGGAAATGTAGTCTTCAGAATTAGCTCACAGTTTCAGACACAACCAAGACTGTACCTCAGGCTGGCAACTTAACTTAGTAGCTTAAGAGTCATCCAGGTGGCACTGGTTTTGAAGGCATGAAAGGGTGCTGCGGAGGGCAGAGCTGGGGAA
>JAQHUG010000013.1:6541181-6558382 GCA_028555095.1 Dicrostonyx torquatus | reverse complement strand
GTCTTACCCCTCAGTTGAGCTGGTGGATCTGAAGCTGTGGCACTCACCAAGGACCCACCGCCATCCTTCATTCTCTTTAGTTAGTAAGCATTCATGTTTGGATAACAGCAACAACATAGGGTCATTGCTAATTGTATATCCCTGAGCCAGAAAGACATGCATTTTAAATTCCTTAACATTGTCAGCTTATGTCCTGAAATACATGCAGCCACAGTCTTGAAATCAGCAGATCCCTGTGTTGTTTCTTTCGACTCTTGGCAAACACAGATGCTGTGAATGAGTTTTTAAACATAACCCATCTGATGAGCAAAAGAATACACCATGTTCTTATTGTTTCAATCTTTGTTCAATTTGGAGTTAGCAGAAGGATTTTCATCTGATCCACTTGGTGATATTGATTTCTTCTTCAACAATTCTCTGTAATATTTTAGAGATTATTAACACTTCATTTTTCTGGACAAAGTCTGATATGTATCTGTCTTACTACCCACATTCCACAATCAGCAAACACTTGGTGTTATTGCTTCCCACAGTGAGACTTTATGTATCTCCTCTTTGGTCAGTTCATGAGTAGTGTTGAAAGTGAAGCATTGGAAGGGATTAGAGGGCTCAATTTGTACTGAGTTTATGATTGCAATAGGTTCCCACCATTTTACAACAACTGAACAAGTCCATCTTTACCTTTCTTCCATTCTCAAATGGAGCATCAAGCTTTGAATAGGACAGAGGGGCTGGAATCAGTTACATTTCCTCTTGGTGATGTCAATTTGAGCCATTTCCCATTGTAAGTGTCTAGAATTGAGGTACTACTTTTTTTGTAATAAAGCTGTCTGATGTTGTCTCCTAGAACTAGCCCCTAAAACTTACCAGAAAGCTCTGAAGAAAAGGAATGCAGGTCTCTCTTATAACACAGAAAATGCGTTATAATGACATTGCCCTAATAGGCTCAACTCTTATTGAATGCTTCATAGCCATTTTGCACGACTTCCTTTGTCACCTATGTGTCATTCATTTGCCAGGAGTTTTACATTTCCTGAGTACAGGAGCCCAGAGACTCTCAGAAAACCCATGCCCTAGCTTGAGGCAGAGACCTCCATTTCTGTTGAGACCTTAGAATCTCTCAGGGTACAGCAGCACTCCATATGAATGTGTGTGATCACCTATAATGAGCAGAAAATTACAGGTTTTTTTTGACTCTAGCTTTCAAGAAGCCAGGATTATAAAGATCCTGGCAGGTCCACATGAATCTCTTTTTATCCTGAACATTGGAGAGCAAGAGTAAAATCACAATGCATTTTGTTTCTTGTTTCTGTTGCCCTTAGCTTGTTTGCAGTCCATGGAGGTAGGTGCTGTTGTTATATCTCTCACTGTAATGGTAAGGGGAATAAGATTTACAATGATTAAACACTTTTCCCATGATCACTATGCTAAGATTTAAGACCAGGTCTGGTTTATTCCTGATCTTATACTTACTTATTCAACAAATATTGTTAGATTCCTTTGCTGTGCTGAGTCCTCTCATAAGTAGGAATGAGAAATGGAGGAATGT
The DNA here is from genome assembly GCA_028555095.1 of Dicrostonyx torquatus. Classification (NCBI taxonomy): domain Eukaryota; kingdom Metazoa; phylum Chordata; class Mammalia; order Rodentia; family Cricetidae; genus Dicrostonyx; species Dicrostonyx torquatus. The sequence goes on along the minus strand of JAQHUG010000013.1, from coordinate 6,556,833 downwards.
TGCAAAGCCCCTACTCTCATAGGGGTTATCTTCTAGCTAGAATGACTAGTTATAAATAATCACATAATGTACTTATTTGAGAAATGTGTACACAGCTGTGTAAAAAGGCATAGCAGTGTAGAAGCATAGTCAGGTATCGGAGGCAGCTGACAAGGACAAAATCTTTGATAAGGTGGCATCTGATATTTGAGCCAAAATATTATGAAAATAAAGCATTTTGTGGTGTAGTGGAAGAGCGTTCCACACAGATGGACCAACAGACACAAACCACACGGAGTTTGTGTGTGCCTACTCAATGGCTAGACTATCAAGTGACAGGGAAGTGTATCCTTTCTTTGTGTTGTTCCTAATGGATTGGGCATCTACCATGTTCCAAGTGTGACATTTAATATAGAGAGCAGTATCAACCCAATGTTACGAAGTGAAGAAATGGTTAATTGAACGTATTCACATCTCAGGAACTATTCCTTAAACTACGTCTCTCCTAGAATTAATCTTTTGACCTGCACATAAATATGTGTAAATATACTATATTCATTTCTCTACTGAGACAAACAAACAAACAGGTTGTAGCAAAGAAACCCTGTGAGCACTGAGTTCTCTCAGCAGGTAATGGCACTTGCCACTGAGATTGATAACCTGAATTAAATCCCCTGGAATCCCCAAGATAGAAGTGGAGAGCTGACTCTTACAAGTTGTCCTCTAAGCTCTGCACACAAACCCAAACATACACACTAAAAATGAAATAAATAGAGTGCAATTATAAAAAGAAAGAAACTCTAGATATTTTCTTCCTTATCCACTAAACCGTTTTTACTGTTTCTGGCTTCTCATTCTTTCTAATTTCTTTCTGGCTTTCCGTCCTTCTCTTTCTTGCTTGCTTCTTGCTTTTTCTCTCCTTCTCTGGTCCTCTCCTTCCACTTTCTTTATAAGATTAATGTGGAAAGTTTAATGAACAATGTACTTATCACTTTGTCAGTGTTGAGTGTGACCTATAAACATCACTGAGTCTGCTGAACCAGAGTCGTTCCTGATGTGGGTATTTAGTTGACTGGATGGCTACATTGTTCAGCATACAAAAGGACTGCTCTTCCTCCAACATGGCCCACATTCTCTCTTGATTTTTTGATTTTTCCCAGAAATCATTGTTTTGGGGAATGATGATAGCTTATCTTGTCACCTTGTCATGCTATCTTGCACATTTTATTGGCCTTTTCTATAGCTATCTTTACCTGGAAAAGGTTTTTTACCCTCTTCACAATAGGACAAATTATAAATGAGTCTCTGGCTTCAGGACCCTAGACTGTGAAAAACATAAGTCCACAACTCTCTGTGATATTAAATTTGACAAATGCAGCATCCCAATCAAACTCTGTCACATAGCAGAACATCTCTGCAGAGACATGAAGGTTGGAAGTTTCTGACATGTAGACCTGAATAACTCACAAGATATGCCCAGAATACTATTTGCAAATGCTTTTATAAATTTTATGTATTTCCTTTAATTTTTATTATTCTAATGATCTCCTGTGTTCCTAGCTTTGTGCTTGGCAAAACTTTTATTTTTTTAATTGTTAAAAGAGAAATTTACATTTACTTTCCTTGTCCCCGGCCCTCCTGCTCCCCCAGTATCCCTCCTCCCTCCCCCTGCTTCCTTAAGAGGGGCAGGGTACCCCTGCCCTGTGGGCAGCCCAAGGCCCTTCCCCATCCATCCTGGCCTAATAAGATGTACAACCATATAGACTAGGTTCCCAAGAAGCCACTGCATGCAGAAGAGATAGGTCCCTGTGCCATTATCATTGGTTTCTCAGTCAGTCCCCATTGGCAGCCATATTCAGAGACTCCAGTTTGGTCATATGCTCATTCAGTCCTGGTCCAGCTGGATTTGATGAGCTCCCAATAGATCAGGTAAACTGTCTCAGTTGATGGGCCAATCCCTCACAGACCTTTCTTCCTTGCTCATCTTCTCCTGCCTTCTGCTCTTCAACTGCACCTTGGGAGCTCAGTCCTTTGTTCTGATGTGGATGTGGGTCTCTGTCTCTATCTCCATCCATCAGGTGAAATTTCTCTGGTGATGATCAAGATATTCATCAATGTGACTATGGGACAAGGCTAGTTCTGGGACGACAAAACTTTTATTACTCTAGAACATTCTCTGTTGTGTTCACAGCCTCTAAGTGCCAGTAGACCAGTAAAAAAGACACCATCTTATTTATGAATGTGTTGCAGGGATAGAAGATGTACTTAGCAATTTCTAGGCCATTGGATTATTCTCCTACAAAACAAAGAAAGGAAAAGGGAAAGGAAAAAATATAATTCACACTGGTCACAAATAAAACTTTTTTTAAATGATAAAGAAAGTCTATTTACAAGGTCATCATGTCAAAGCTGAACATGTAAAAATAGATAATTATTGAGGAATGTCTCAACTTTGACATACACATTCATGACTGATTTTCCCACTTTTGATGATAGCAGTGTTTAACTGGAACATAACACAAGGACAGAAGACCAATTAAAAATGCACAGGACAGCAGTGTGCTACTGTGCATGTTTCTCTCTCTCTCTCTCTCTCTCTCTCTCTCTCTCTCTCTCTCTCGTGTGCGTGCGTGTGTGCGTGCGTGTGTGTGTGTGTGTGTGTGTGTGTGTGTGTAGTAAGGACATTTAATATAAAGATTTTAAAACAAGTAATAAAGCATCATCAAGTAAAAAAGGAAATTTACTATGTGGATATTTGGGTTTTAAATTTTCGTCTGCTTAAAAGTGAGAATTAACAGGGAATAGGAAAGCGCATTGCAGTGCTTGTCTGCATAGTTTAAAGTTCTGGTGATAGTTACTCTACTACAGTACAAAGACTATGAGAGTTCACGATGCTGAATACATACTTCTTACATGATAGAGGAACACGTGCAGTTCCATAGGTGTGTGATATGTAGTTTAGTTTTTGTTCTGTCTTTGCTAGCATATGAACTTGTACAAACTCCACTCTTAAATCTTGGTTTCTTCACCTGTAATAGGAAAAAAAAACCGCTCTAATTTTCACAAAGTCTCTTGTGATCCACTTGGCACAGTTCTGACCCAGAGGAGAGGCTGCTCTGATGATTTTGGAGGTTAATGCTGCCGTTGCTGTCATTGGAGACATTCTTAGCTCTGCCTGAGCTTCTGGGAAAAGTCAGTTAAAGCCCAAGGAGAATTTGAATGGAGAATCAGGAGAGGAAAAGTCAACTCAAGTCAGCAGATCTCTCTGAATGAACATAGGGTGTCTGCCCGCCGGGAGTAATCTCTTCGTTCTGAAATACTAGAGTCCTGAAGATATAAGCTGTCTGGGAATGTTGAAGTCTTAGTCGTGTCTGGCACAAGTAGGAAAGAAAAACAAAGACCTGTCAGACCTTATAGTAAGAGTAAGTTTTAACATTTATTTGGATTCTAAAATTCGAAAAGCCCTCCTCACAGACAGTGTGCACACTAGCTTAGGAAATGACTTCACAGTAACAAGGCCTGTGGGTATAAAACAAGGACTTTGGGGATCACCCAAGTGGAAGGAAAGACCACCTGTACAGCAAGGTTCCTGTGTTGAGTGTGAAATGTCTTACATATTCCTATCCATGGTTATTGATTTTTCAGACTAAGCCTGCTGACCACTATTTCACATTGCCCATACAAAATATCTATTATCTATGAATAGTACAAGAATGGTATTTCCCATGGTGTGTTAAAAATGACCTTTATGAATTTTACTTTCCGTGGGCAAATAATAATTATATGTATTTGCAGAGTACAGTATTTTATTTAAGAATTTTATAGTTTTAATATTATTTGCATCTGTATGTATGTAAGTCTATGCACAAGTATATACATACCAATCTGTGTGCACAGCTCAGAAGCAGATATTATAGGGCACACAGTTTGTTATGTGAGTGCTAGGAATCCAGCTTCTGTTTTCATGATTGTGTCCCAAGTGCCCACAATCCCAAATCATTTCTCCTAGCCAGAATTTTTATATATGTATCTATAATATAGACTCATTAAATAAGGCTAAGTCATTCCATTGCCTCCCATACATTTCACGTATGTTGTAAAAATGTTTGGGCTATATACTTATAGTAAGAGTGAAACATTAGTAATTATTATAACAACCATGTTGTGGAAGAGGTTACTGAGTCTTCCACCTCACTAGAGTTTTGGATCCTTTGGTGGTAATCCCCTGTGATGGTTAATTGTCAAGTTGATGGGATTTTGGAATCACCCAGGATCATGACTGCAGCTACTGTCTTGGTTAGGGTTAATTGAGGTTGAAGACTGGGCCACTTTGGTTGGCACTTTTCCTAACTGGCAATCCCTTACTATATAAAAAGGAGACAGTAAGCTACGTACATGAATCCATTGGTGCTTCCTTCCTGATTGCGGATAGACTGTGATCAGTTACATCAAACTCTTACAACTATGACTTTCTTGGAGCCATGGACTGATGTGAACAGAAGGTCTAAGGGCTCGTTCTCTGACTTGCTGTTCTTTTCCTATGACAAGTAACCATGATCAAGGCAACTTATAAAATAAAATCTGTAATTGGGGACATGCCTACAGTTTCAGAGGGTGAGTCCATGGTTATCACGGTGGGAATCATGGTGGCAGAATCATAGATATGATGCTGGTAGTCATGGTGCTGGAGCAATAACTGAGAGATTATATCTGCTCCACAAGCAGGGAGCCCTTGTTGTAGGTGGACTTTCAAAATCAATGAGTACAGTAAGAGACAAGTTCAAAGCTAAAAGAAAATATTTGCAAACCACACATCTGATAAAGAGTAAGTACCCTAAATCTGTAAAGATGTCACTTTAGTAATGAGAAAACAAATAACTCAATTCTCAGGAAGAGGTACATAAATGGTCAACAGATTTACAATAACATGCTCATAACCACTAATCATGAAGGAAATCTATGGGAAACCCACATGAGATAAGATCATATTCAACAGAATGTCCATTGTCAGAATAGTGCCTGATACATGCCAGTAACCATGGAGAGAATATGGAGCCTTTGTGTACTATTGATAGTGATGTAAATTAACTTGCACAATATGGAAGATAAAGTGGATGTTCCTCAGATTATGGCATTTGATCAACCAATTCCATTTCTGGTATATACATTAAGGAATTCAAAAGGTATACTGATGAGATATCTGATCAGCACTCTCATGTCCATTAGGGTTTAATTCGTAAGAGTCAAAGCATGCATTTGAAGTGAGTGACTGTCACATCGGTGAATATACTGGCGCATTTATGCAATGAGTTATTCTTCAGCTTTTAAAACTGAAAAGGCCTGACAAGAATAAACCTGAAGTCTACATGGTAAGGGAAATAAGCCAGGGAAAGAATGAATCATTGCATGGATCTCATTATCTCACTCATACATGGATCCTAAAACTACCTGAATTCACAGAAGTGGTGACTGAAACCATGGTTGGAAGCAGCTATGGGAAGAGTACCCTGACCAAGCACTTTGAGGAAGGAAGGTGTTATTTCAGAACACTGCTCCAGAAACAGTCCATGTGAGGTCTAAACTCCAAGCCTAAGAAAGGAAGAGAAATGCAAGGAGTCTAAAGCAGATGGGATATACTTTATTCAGTACACACAGGCCTATAGAGGCTGGCTGTTTGCCAAGGCCAAGGTGAAGTCCTCTGTCCATAAAGCCATTTTTATACGAAATTATATAAAAGTGACTTTCTGTTAGAAATGCTTACAAAACTGCTTACTTGCAGGTTCCTTAGTATCCAGGGTCTACCATCATTGGCTAACTTCCGGTTGCCTAGATGCTGCTTGTCAGTCATGCTTACACTAAGTCATATCCATGCAATGCTATGTGTGGTAGCTTGAGTGAGAATGTCCCCCATAGGCTCATGCATTTGAATGCTTGGGCCTAGATGGAGGATCTGGCTTTGAAAGGGTTAAGACATGTAGCCTTAACTGGGTGGTGGAGGAGCATGCCTTTAATCCCAGCACTTGGGAGGAAGAGGCAGGAGGATCTCTGTGAGTTCAAGAGCTCTGGTCTACAAGAGCTAGTTCCAGGGTAGCTAGGGCTGATACACAGCGAAACACTGTCTCAAAAAAGAAAGAAAGAAAGAAAGAAAAAAACCAAAAGGGAAAAAGGAAACATGTAGCTGTGTTGCTGGGGGTGAGTCCGTGATCATCATGGTAGAGAATATGGTGGGTCAATAACACAAAGTTTACATTTGATCCATAAGCAGGAGAGAGAGAGAGAGAGAGAGAGAGAGAGAGAGAGAGAGAGAGGAAGGAGGAGGAGGAGGGAGGGAAGAAGAGAAAAAGAGAGAGAGAGAGAAAGAGAAAGGGAGTGGCCCTGTTGTTGACTCTTGCGATCTCAAGGCACACTGCCAGTGACACTGAGGTTGAAGACAGGGCCACTTTGTTTGGCAATTGACTGGAATGCAATACTATAGAAAAAGGAGATAGTGAGCCAAGCCCAGGGCTGCACTGATGCCTCCCTCTTGACTATTCACTGCAGTGATGCCTCTGCAGATTTCAGGTATTCACTCTGTATCACATGTGTGGTGTGTAAATATTTTCTTTTAGCCTTGAATTCATCTCTTACTGTAGTCATTGTTTTCTCTAGCATATAGATGCTTTCTGGTTTCTTGCAATACCATGATTGCTTTGGCTTTGGTGACCTGTGCTTTGGGGTCATTGCTATGAAATCTTTACCCAGACCAATGGTATGAAAAATATTCCCTGTAGTTTTACTATTTTAAGACTAACATTGAAATATTTATTCAATTTTGAGTTGATATTTATATTTGATGTGAGATAAAAATCTGATTTTGCCTTTCTGAATTTGAATATCCAATTCTTCCACTACTTATTGAAGAGACCATCCTTTCTCTCTTGTCTGTTCTTAGTTCCTTTGTTGAAAGTCATTGACCATGAGTGTGTGATATTATCTCAGGTGGGGCCTGTATTTTGTATCAGCGTTTACTATAAGTATACCCAAATCCGTGTTTCTTTGGTAACAATAGATTTAGAAGTCAAGTAACAGGTTGCCTCTTGCTTTGCTCTATCTGTTCAACATTGCTTTGGCTAGCTGGGAAATTTCATGTTTCCATATGGAGGGAAAGCAATGCCAACTGCAAACAAAATAGTAAATCCAACCCAAAAACTGAATATGAAGCAAGAAACTGCCATAAAAACATAAATATGTGTAGTTATTTTAAGTGGGTGGTGACCTCAGAAGCAGTAAGCAATACTGATGATTAAAGAGAGAAGATTTAAATAACCAGTAAGCTCCTGCCACCTGAGCAAAGTCACCCGGTACCAGACTGAAGGGGAGAACCAGGGTCTGTTTTGTCACAAATAGTCTAGAGGGATAGTGTCTGTTCCCGTGATATGGATTAGAACTTCCTGGGGCTGAGAAGTCTACTTAGGTTTACCAAGACAACAGCCTTTGGCCTGCACTTAACTTTCCATTCCTTAATGCAGAGCCTGGCTTTTAAAGGCAGCATCCCCTCTCTGTATCAGCACAGGTTTGCAATGGATGGGAGCACATTATTCCAAACAGCTGCTGTTGCAGAGTGAGGATCTTTGAAAAGAACACTGCAGTATCCTAATTACCTGTGGCAAGAAAAACATCTGTGTAAGAGAGGTAATGAAATTAATTTTAACATCCAGCAGTCGCATACATTAATTGACATTAATTAATGCCAAATTACATGAGACTTCCTATGGAATCACATCACACACTCACCAGAATAGAATATAGAAAGAGTTCATCATACTTAATGCTATTAGAGCAAACCTTGAGGGGAATAAGAGTGATTGGTCCCTCATTATGAACCGCAGCCAATTTTTTCCTGTTTCCATTAGAAGGAGAAAGGGAGCAAACTGAAAACTTCACAAGGCTGGCAGCTCAAAACTGCTGGTTTTGAGGTCACTTTCCTTCGGCTTGTAAATTTTACTTTTAGCATCCTGAGCAGAAGCAGAAGACGAATTTTGACTTTCTTCTTGTTACCTAGCTAAATGCATTATAATTCCCAGCTCAAACACAGATACACTGTACAGGAAAGTCAGAGTATGCAGAAGGAGAAAGTGAAAGGACCCAGAATGTTCAGAGGTGTCTGTTGAAACAAGCCCACTGCCGCTCTCCCCTCACCCCAGTGAAAAGTGCTAGATCAGCAATTTGACTTCCCAGTATCCGATTCTTTCCCTGACTGCTTTGCTATGACTGCTGACATCTCATGTATGTTTTATTCACAGTTCCTGCTCAGGCACACATAGATTGATGTCTATATATACAACTTTGCAAAAAGTGGGTCCATACTACAATATTGTGCCATCCTATTTTTAAAGTTTTTATTTGGAAATAACTTTAGGAAGACCGGAAAGTTACCAAGTTGATTCAGAATATGTGCACTCTACACAGTCCCATCTACCTGAAGCACTTTTGTAACCAAGACATAGTTTTTAAAACCAAAAAATATATATCCAATATTATCCACTGATAACTTGTTTTTATCATATATACTCTAAATATTCACCTCTAGAATCAAGAATTTAATAGTGATTGGTTCCCAGACTTCATGTATGGGAGACTCACTGCCACATGTAACTCTAACTCCAGGTGATCCATCTTCCTCTTGTGGCTTAATTGATCACTTTCACATGTACACACACACACACACACACACACACACACACAAATTTAAAAATGTTTAAACACTTGAAAATGTAAATGGCTATTTCTGTCCTGTCCTGGTCCCACAGCTGTTTAGTCCCAAACAAACACACAAAGGCTTATATTAATTATAAACTGCCTGGCTTATTAGCTCAGGCATATTATTAACTAGCTCTTACTACTTAAATTAACCCATAATTCTTGTCTATGTTTAGCCACATGACTTGGTACCTTTTCTCAGTGCAGATTTTCAGGTTGCTTCCTCTGTGTCTGGGTGGCAACCAACTCTGCCTTTCCTCTTTCCAGAATTCTCTTAGTCTGGCTGCCCCGACTATACTTCCTGCCTGGCTACTGGCCAATCAGTGTTTTATTAAACCAATATGAGGGACAAGAGCATTTCCACAGCATGAAAACTAATGGTAGCGACCCTGTGTGCCAGCAGCACATGTAGATATCAGAGGGCAATTCTGTGCATTCAGTTATCTCCATCCACCCTTATGTGCTTCCAGGCATCTTAGTCAGGTATCCAGGCTTGCATATGGCTCCCTTTATCTGCTGAGGCACTTTGCTAGCCCTTATTAAACACTTTTGGGAACATACCTGAATGACCGAATCTTTTTTATTTTTGTCATGATATCCTTAAATTAAATCTTCAGAAATGAACCTGAATTCCAAGGGCATGACTTTATGCATCTTGCTCCACATTACTAAAGTACTGTATAACAGCATGAATTTCTAAGTGTGTTGAGTTGGTGTGTAAATACTCACTGATGCTTTAGTAGAAGAAGCCAAAGATTAGTTTATAAGAATTGGCCCCATACACATGGAGGAGGTTTTCACGTAACATAGTGAAATACAAGTGAAGCAAAGTTGGAGTCAAGCCAACGAAAGCAATGCCCAGCCATATGCTGTAGTTCTGTAAACCGCCAACTTTGCTCTCTGTATCAGTGCTTGGTTCTCAACCTGGAGGTTAAATGACGCTTTCACGGGGCTTTCCTAAGACCCTTGTAAAACATAGATACTTATATTATGTTCTATAACAGTAACAAAAATGAAGTTATGAAGTAGTGATGAGGATAATTAAATAGGTTTCGGTCACCACAACATGAGGAACTGTATTAAAAGGCCACAGCATTAGGAAGGCTGAGACTGCTCTAGACCTTAACAAGTGCTCCTTTGTTTTCTTCTCTTGTCTCTCAGATTTACAGTTTATACAAAAATGACCCATAGATATCATTTATGTTTTTTACATTTCCAAACTGGTATTTGGCCGGGTGGTGGTGGCGCACGCCTTTAATCCCAGCACTCGGGAGGCAGAGGCAGGCGGATCTCTGTGAGTTCGAGACCAGCCTGGTCTACAAGAGCTAGTTCCAGGATAGGCTCCAAAGCCACAGAGAAACCCTGTCTCGAAAAATAAAAACAAACAAACAAACAAACAAAACCAAACTGGTATTTGCTCAGGATCTTCAAAGAGCAGATTGTGATCTTGATGATACCAGACAATATTATAAGCAAACTAATGAAGCTTGTTCGTCCAGGAGTCCTCATTAAGTGTTAGCTCCAGCATCACAATGGAAGATATGCTTTTCCTTAGAAGCCCATTTGATTCAGTTCACTTTAGCCATGGCTCTTTATTTATCATCTCGCACAGCAGCAGTAGGACAACCGTAGAGTCAGCATACTCTGTAGCTCAATGATGTCTTCAGGGACCAGGATCTCTCAGTCTGGTCACCATCATTAAGTAGGTTTGACTCTACCCCTGGCTCCTTTAGATAAGAAGACAATTAGAATAGTTCACATGCATCAAAGTGAGACCATATTGTACAGAGGTAGGGAAGCTCTAGTCTGTATCTCTGGTACCATCCTTCACTTCTCATTTAGCAGTACTAGATTTAAATGCCCTCTTCGAGATCAGCAACGTGAAGGGGATTAGGAAGACTCAGAGTGGACTTAGTTTCGAGGGGATTAGTCCTCATACATAGGAGCCTATGAGTCACATAAGGAGGGGAGACACAGCAAACGCAGCATTGGCTTTTCCAACAAATAGAGGAGAAGGGTGTATGTACATACCCTTATGCTGGCATCCTACAGGAGTGACAAAGGTCAGTCATCTTTTAAACAACCATTGTGTTTCTCAAATTAACCCTATCCCTGGTGGGGAGACAGGGAGAACAAACCAAAAATAAAACAAGAAAATGACGACTCATAATAATAATTGACTTTTATATAGGTTTCAATTTCAAAACGTGTAGCAAGTTTATTATTTAATTACGTATTAATGAATTCTGTATTGTAACTAATCGAGCAAATGGCTGGTGTTGTGTTATCACTGCGTAATAGCTGAAGGAGGCAGGCTTTGAGATGATGAAGCCATTTTCTCAGAGCTTTGCATCTGGTACATGACCACAGCTAGAACTGAAGCCCAGGTTTCACAGAAAAAAAAACCTCTTTTCATCTGTGTCCCCAGGCAACCTTTAAGAAATATGGATCCACTTAAAGGCTGCAAAATGGTCCAGAGGACTGTGAAATTGTGAGGTGAAGATTTTGTGCGTTATAGATAGGGATAGAAAAAGACAAGTCTCAAAGATTGTTCTTAAGGAGAAAGATTTTAATTTGTGTGAAAAAATGGAACTATGGGATGTCTAAAGAAAAGGAGTTAAAGTTTTTTTTTCCTTTTGTTCGACTTCAGGTTTTACCAGTGCTCAGTGGGGTTTTAGACCGGAAAGCTGGCCTGTGCTGGCATAAGGCCCTCCACTGAAGGAAGGTTGGAAGTACAACTTTTGTGTCATCGTTTACAGGTCTTCTAGCAACTACATCAGTCAAGGGTCAGCTGGACCAAGTGTCATGCTGCCCCCTACTGACCTTTCTCATAGAAGATGCTCTTGGGGAGTTCTTTGCTAATTTTGAGAAGTCTTTCATGAACCCTTGGATCAAACTTAGCACAACGTTGTCCATCTCCACTTCCTGTCTGTGATCAAGTTCTATTATTTCATTTAGGAAAATAACAGTCTGTAATTAAGCAGATGTGTTTCAAAGAAATATTCACATTTTTTGCTTACAGTGTGCCAGGATTAGTATTAGGATTTAGGGGTATAACAGAGAGAAACACACACACACACACACACACACACACACACACACACACACACCATGTCTTCATGAACACTATTTTATAATTGAAGCAGGAGAAGCAGGGAATAGAAGCAGATAGTCAGGTACAATTGGTATAGCATCTAAATTTTATTCAGGGAGTAATCATGAAACGTCTTCAGAAGTAGATGTGGGCTGAATCGAGAAGCTCATTGGTAACTTGGTACAATCAATTCTCCTCGAAGGAGAATGGGTAACTGGGTAAATTGGTAACATTAGTAAAATTCTCTGCGAAGGAGGAAATGTGGACAGGAAGTCTTTAACACCAGGGGGAAGTTGGCCAAACTTATAAACATAAATTTGGAGATTAAAAAACTCACAGGCAGAGTAAGAGAGATAGATAGGTAATCAGGAGAGGAAGGTAGCTATGGTAGCCAGAGGAGGGGCTGAGTGTATTCCAGCGTGGTTTTATGTGGCATTTTAAATGAATACAGGCATAAAAGGATTTTATAGATGCCAGAGCCTCTCTAATACAACATCCGTGAAGCAATAGAGAATGAACTGACCAGAGTCATCATTATGATGCTGTGTTTATTGGCCACTGTGCAGTCTCAGCTGAAAACTCGGGTTTCAATTTACTCACCTCTAAAATGAGAACAAAGGTTCTGAATTGGAGATGTTGCTATTGTGTTTCATTCCCAATCCACAAAGAAGCTCCTTTATCATATTAAGGATTATAGTATTCATTCAGCAGAATTTCCACCTGAGATTTTAAAATACTGCAGGCAAGTGTGTTCCCCTGCTTTTCAGTCAAAGATCAAAGTGTGGAGCTGAATTCAAATAAAGATGAAAATTTGGTTACAAAATCGCAATGTCTTCTGTCAGTCTTTGAAAAAATTTTCTTTTGTGTTTAGAAGGGAAAAGGTAAAGAAGAGTTTTGTACGTAGGATTACAAGACTTGGTGGACAGTCCAGGAGAGTGTGGTGCTGCCAGCTACATAATAAAATAACAAAGGCAGTTTGAACAGTAGAGTGCTACTGAGTGAGCACTGGGAGAGACTGAGGCTTGGTTAACACTTCCGGATCCCAAGAGAAATGTGCATTGCCTCTGAAGTTTCTGTCTTCGTCCTTTCCAGACTCGCAATACCTAACTTGTCGGATGCAAAACTGCACAGAAACCAGCAGAAATAAGCCTTTCCCAGGCTACATTGACCCCGACTCTTTGATTGTCCAGGATGATTATGTGTTTGTTCAGGTAAGAAGACCCGACTTCTGCTCATTGGCTCAAGGCATTTCCCGTGTCTGTCTTGTTAGAGCTCCTTCTGCCTGCCTGCACACCCTCAAAGGGAAGAAAGGAATGGATCGGAAAGGGAGAACAAGAGGGACACGGAGAGGGGAGAAGGTGGAAGAGGGGAGGAGGGAAGAAAGGAAAGAAGGGTGCAAGGGAGGAGCGAGGCTCAAGGGCAATTTTTTAGCCTACTCTCTGTAGGAATTTACAAAGCTGTCTAAAACGTGCTACATTGACCCAGGAGTGATACACATTGCTATTTAACTGTTTCCACAAAAAAAAAAAAAACTCCAGGCATGAAGTGAACTGAGACATTACATCCATTTCTCCTTATCAGCCCCCTCCTCAGTACCACTCCAAAGAAAAAGAATGTGTGTGGGAAATAGTGCAGGAGATGGAGGTGGGACTGGCCAGAAGGCTAACAAGGATGAGCCCCTGGTATGGTCAGGAAGCACTGTGGTTCCCAGGCAACCACGGAATGGGTAATTTCCATCTCCTAATGGAATGGAAAACTATTTGGGAAGTGAGATTTCATGAGTAGTGACAGGAGACAGCAGTAACCATGCACTGTTTCATTTATCTCTTAAGGACTGTTTTGGTCTTGTTTAGTCAATTTGTCTAAAAATTATGTTATTACTTTCCAGGGTAAGAATGGAAAAGGTATAATTGCTAAATAAGTGTATAAATATATACATTTACAACTAATTAAGTGAATACACCAAATATTATTATAAATATATTTATATAATATATGGGTGTATACACATGCTACAATTAAGGTACATTCTGGACACAAGTTTATTTCAGGAATAAATTATGGTATCTAATTCTGTTCATTAAAAGAAGACCGCTCAGCATCAGCCTATGTCATTTGGAAATGTTTCACAGGTTTGTTTTCTTTCAGGGATAGTTTCAAGTGACATTCAAATGGTTGCATGTGTTAGTCCTGTCCCATTCATTGTTCCACCAATAATGCTGTCAGGAGTATTTCTCTGGTTCCTGGTAACAATTTATAATCCACATAACTGGCATACAAATTATTCTCTGAATCTATATTTAGAATTATATGAGTAACCCATCCTTTCCACACATAGTGCTGAAGAATGTCTCTTTCCAGTCACTCCCCTGTGTCTGATGATCATTTACCCCAAGCTTTGTTGACATTTCAAGCATGCAAACTCCAGTGACATACAAACCACAGGTATTTACATAGGCCACGGTTGGCACATTGTCAGAGGTGCCTTCTACTCTGCCCAGAGTAGTGTTCAAGTCTGGATGGAAACCACACCTCTTCCTCCTGTCAGGATCCTTTGACCTGCTTTGACAAAACAGTGCCAGTTTCTGTGGTTTTCTTCCAAAAGATAGAGACCAAGAATTAATTTGGAACCCAAATCTGAAGTGACGTTGTGCTAACATGCTTGAATACACATTAAGACGTCAGTGTGATGCTGCCAATAGGAACCCTGGGGGGAGATGAGAAGGCTTCTCTCCACTGCAGAATCTGAGCGACTTCCTTCTGTTCCTTAAATTATGACTACTTGTATGGCAGGGACTTGAGGCTGAAAAGCTAGATGGCTGAAGCACAATGAGCTAATATCTCCTGAGGCTTCTAGCACTGGAAAGAACAGAACTTTAGAGTCACTAAATTATGTATCTAGTGTACATAATTTATACCATATGAATTGTATATATACTATACAGATATAGTATATATAAATATATAGTATTTATGTAGCATATGTAAAAGCATACATCTATAGATATATACACCATAATTTATATGTACATAGAATATATAACCTATGCACACACATATATACATACGCACACACACATATATATATATATATATAATTACTTTTGTGTATCAGTGTTTTTCCTTGCCTCCTCTTTTTATGTCTGTGTACCATATGCCTGGCTGAGCTCAGAAGAGGAAGTCAGATCCCTTGGAATTGGAGTTACAGATGTTTGGGAGCTGCACTGTAGGTGCTGGGAATCAGAACCCAGTCCTCTGGAAGAGCAACAAGTGCTCTTAACCATTGAGCCGTCTCTCCAGATACACAGTGCAAATTTGCAGATGACATTTTTTTTGTCTATTAAATTGTTGTTGTTGGGCTTCTGGGCACCCCTGTACAGAAAGTTGTTTTTCTGTGAATACCAACCATGGGTCGCAGTCCTTGGCAGGCATTGCTGCTGCTGTGTGGCAGCTGCCTGCTCCGTTCGTTGAACCGCAAATGGGTGCAATAGCTCTTCTTACCACCTTGTTTCTGTGATGCAGCTGACATCCGGAGGAAGACCACATTACTACGTGTCCTACCGAAGAAGCACGTTTGCTCAAATGAAGCTCCCGAAGTACGCTTTGCCTAAGGTACATGTTGGGTTGTGGTTTTCATTGCTTTTCTCTCAGCTACAGTCTCCCTCAACCATATTTTCAAGGTCACTGTCAGCCTCCAGTAACGAGTCCCCTGCTCATTCAGCCCTACTTCGGCATCTAGGCTTCCCAATTCTTGTTTGGTATTTCTGTTTCCCTTTCTCTCTGGGTCCCTCTCCTGTTCTCTTTCCTTCTGATTTTTCTTTCTTTGGAATTCTTGCTATA
>JAQHUG010000013.1:6525313-6540378 GCA_028555095.1 Dicrostonyx torquatus | reverse complement strand
CCGTTAACTTTATGTTATAGGACGTTAGTTGTTCACAGTCGGGTTATCTTCAGAGACCTAGGAACAGCTGAGTACCCTGACTTCTCTAGTAAGCCTTTCAGAAGCAGTAGAAAATAAAAGTGAGATCTTGACCCTCATCCCTGGCGGGCATCCTCAGGCTCTTTCCACAAACTCTGAAAAACTGTGTTAATATGGAGCGCCACCTAGTGGAATAGAGGTGATATGGCTTTTTTTAAAAATACCAATTCGCAATCTCAAGGTTTCTGTGTTGTATTTGAAGTGACCAAAGTTTAGCCTATTGTGGCTGAATTTTATAGCAAATGAGATGTATGCATGGAGTGGAGAGAAAGTTATTACATTGATCTAAATAGAATTATAACTCAACTCTGAATAATTTAAGTTGAACACAGAATATAATGAAACTTACTTTGAGCCGAGCCGCCTCATCTTGAAATAAAATTAAAATGAAAGAGGAAGTCTGAGAATTGTTAAAACTGTCTGTGAGTGTCTCCTAGTAAGGATCCTGCAAGAGACAGCAATTCAGGAAAAAAAAGAAGTACCCCTCCCTTGGCTGAGTACTGAAGTGAATTGTGATTCATTCTCCAAAATTTGAAGAAAACTGGAAAGATTTGTACATTTATGAACAAGATTTATACTCATATCAGTGAGATGCCCTGGTTCAAGAGGCATAGAGAATGGAGCCTAAATCAGGGGACTGCATATTTCACTCATTCCTCACACACTCCCTCTTGGGTCAGCATGTTCTTAGAATAACTTCAGCCAAAGGCAAATTCTATCTGCCACACAGACAAGGTTGGAACCCAAATTTTCTGTCATCCATACTAGTGATTTCTCTAATTTTCTTCCCTTGCAGGTAAACTAATAACTCCCTTTGTTAAAGCTTAGCATGATCCCCATTCCACCAAAGTGTTGTGCTATCAAAAAACATGGAGGAGGGGAAAGACCACACTGGTGTAGGCGCCCTAGAAATGGTAGGTTAAACTCAAAGGCTTCTGTGGATGGACTGCTGGACAGGTGTTTTGCATTGCTTGTCCACAATCCTTGCAGAGGTCACTGTTGGCAGCTGTCCCCAGTGGCCTCTAGACAATCTAGAAGGCAGCATTTCCCACTGCCTTTGGAGCTGAATTGACCATCTGCACCACCCCGTGTCCTGCCCCCCCCAGTTGATCATGTTCCATGACTTAGCTTCATATGAGTTCTCAGCGTAGGATGAAGCAATTAATTTGGCTTGTTACTACGAAAATGGAAGCAAGTGTCACAAATAAATGGATTGTTTGGTCCAGGTGGGCGTTTGCAATTTAAATCAAAGAGAAACTTAATTATAATCCCATTATAGCTTCAAAGAGAAGCTCCATCATGGATGGAGTGCTCTGCCTCCAAGGTGCTGTCTTACATGGCCTTCTGTCAGAACCAGGGCTGCGTCTCCAAGTGAGCAAAGCTTCACGCTGATGGAAGAAATGGAGACACATCCGCTCTCTCCTGCTCAAATGTCTTTCATCACACCTACTGCCTTGTATCAGATGTTGAAAGAACAAAATGTTGCCTTGGGCTGTGTTTAAGCAATTAGTAATAAGTGAAGGGAAACCATCAAAGAGTGACAGGTAAACGTTGCCATTGAAGGTAAAGAGTATATGGCCTGTTAGACAGAGTGACACAGCGACAGTTCTTCCTTCCCCTGACTGACTTGGAGCCTATTCTTAGCAGCTCCAGTGAGATAGATGAGGCAATACACACAAACTGCCTCCAGGGTTTTAGAGGACAGATACTCTATAAAAGCATGGTAATATTATTATTAGTATGGATCTAGTTGTCTCCATAGTGGAAGATAGATGGCTACCAGTATGCACGGGGTACAAAGGATGCTCAGTTTGCAGCAGGGGATCTCACTTCAGACATGGATCTGTCACTAACTTGCTTAGGAACCTTAGCTATCTGGGTTTTATTACTTTTTCTTTTATTCATTTTTTTAAAAAATAAAGAGCTTAGAATCAAAACAATAGTTTCCCCAATTTGTCACTCAGAATAAAATGTCCCTGGCGATATATTGGAAAAATTTGGTTCTGTAGTCAAATAAATTTGAAAAGAAAGTAAACTTCAATCCGTGTGACTTCCTTAGAGACGAAGAGGAGGTTACTAATATCGCTATGGTTCATGAACATCCTTTAGTTCAGCATTAATTCAATAGCTTACCCCCAAGCATAGTGGACTAAACCATAATTACCCCAGCCTCTGGGGGACAGAGGCAGGATTATTAGTAGTTTCAGTCCAGGGGCTGCAGAAATGACTCAGTAGTCAACAGCTTGTGCTGCCCTTGCACAGGACCTGAGTTGGGTTTCTAGCACCTGTATCAGGTGCTTCATGACCATCTCTAGCCCCAGCTCTGGAGTATCTGACAGTCTCTTCTGGTCTCCAAGGCTACTCACATGTGCGTGTGCGTGTGCATGTGTGTGTGTATGTGTGTGTGTGGTATATACCCGTAAAGATAGACACACCCATATGCTTAAATACAATAAAATAGGTTTTAAAAAGAAAAGCAGGTTGAGCTGAGATGATTTCGTGATTTCAAGGCTAACTTGGTCATAGAGCTGACTACATAGCATGGTTCTATTTTATAAGCAAACACACACAAAAACCCGAATGAATAAAGCACCACCACTAGTACATACAAAAAGGTTCAAATGAGCTTCTACTTCCATTGAAAAATCCACTAAAACCCAATAATGCTAGTAACCTATAGAACAGACTTTGCAAGGTATTCCAGTGGAATTCCAAATAAGAGTCTGGATTGGTTCAGAATCGTGGGAATCAATGCAGCAGTAAGAACATATTTTCTTAATAAGGGCTTGGGGAAAGGTGAATTAAATTCCAGCTGTATCGAATATTTATGACCAGCATCATCGTGTAAAGTCTACTTAGTAAAATTACATAAAGGTAAAGAGAGGTTGGTTTGCAGCATTCAGACATGGTTATTTTTTCCCTGTTAACATTGAATGACAAGTTCTCTAAGCGACCCTACTAAAGCCATGTAAAAAAGATGCATTTTCAATATTGTGTTAGTTACTTGTCCTGTTCCTGTGGTAAAATACCCTGCCAAAGAACCTTAAGGATAAAAGGCCTTTCCTTGCCCCCCATTCCAAGTTCCCCAGGTTTGGTCCCTTGCATAAGGGGCTTAAGGCTGCTGCCCATTTGGCATCCCCTTCCAGAAAGCAAAAAGAGATGAATGCCTGTGCTCAGCCACCTTTCCCAATTTCATTTGGTCCAGGACAGAGCCCGTCATGTTGTTTCCCTTCAGGGAGGGTCTTCTCAAGTCAGTTAACCCAGTCTAAATAATTGTTGTATTCCCAGAGTCTTATCTCTAAGGTAATTCTTGTCAAGCTGACAGCTAATGTTAGCTACTATCTACAAGAACCAAATCTGCACACTGGATTACGAAGTACGATGCCGTAGAAGGATGACAGTAGTCTCCCAGGATTACGTTCTCAAGTCTATTGTGTGCGTCCATCAAAAGCTCACTGCTGCAGAAACTCACAGAGAAGCCCGTGGGTGGGAATTGACTGTGCTAGGTGCAGCTTTCATTTGAAACAATTTGTCAGGATTATAGCATACTTGAGGGAAGGACACGTAAACAGGAAGGAGTTGCTCAACTATTTTAAAGATTTCAGCTTCTATCCTATTATGAATTAGGAACCATGGAAGGTTCGCCCACATGGATGAACTAGTGAATTTAAAGATAATTTCCATAGCTGATTTCCTCCATCAGACAGAAAACATTTGGATGAACCTTTCCTTGAATGTATCAGTGAGTGAATATTAAAATATTTCAAAGGCAGAGAAGCCAAGTTATCTTTCGTCATCAACAAAAGGGATAGATAGATTCCCTTAAGTGAAACACTCACTGCCCTAAGTGGTGAATATTATTATGGCATTTGGGACTTGCTGATTTTATCTTCACTGTCCTGTGAAGGACGTGTTATTACTTTCTTGTGCTCACAGATAGAACATATGAGCATGAAGCTCCACTCAGGTGACTGTGTCCCAAGCCGAGACTGAACTGAGATTATGAGAACTCGAGGTTAGAGGTAGGACTCGAGGCACACTGAACAACTTGGGTCAGGATGGTTTCCGGGAAGATCATCAGATGTGAAGTTTCTCAAGCGTACAGACAACATGGTCGGTTTATGAATATTTGAGTTTTCCAAAAATCCAAGGTCATTTCTATATTTTTCTTTTGCTGTATATTTTTGGAAACCTCTGTTTATTTTTGTCCTTTTTATATTTTAACTGCTCTACTCTGAGTCCTTTCGAATTTATTCTGTGTAGACTTTTTAGGCATCAGCCCGAAGCACAGTAGCAGGCTTCCATTAAGGAAAACGTAAGCCTTGGCTGGAGACAGCCAGTTTTGAATAGCATCAGACAGTGACTAGAGCCCTGAGTGGGGAATGAAGGATTTGGAATTCTTGCCAGAGGATGGCGGATGAGGCCTTCATGTTTTGTTCACTTTACAACTCTGTCTGGTTACCTTGGGATCTGGGAGCACCATCCTTTATGGTAACTCCTTTGTCTCTTGCCGTTTAATTCTTAGAGAACGTGGCAGAGGAAAATATTAGATTAATAGCTGAGTTCTTAAACTAATTGCTTATACAAACGTTAATGCTTTGGGATTTTCCTGGTGGACATGTTTTCCCCTAGGGAATTTCAGGGTGTTGCCAAACGTTTGACAGTGCTTGTCAAACTTGAACGTGTGTATTATTCACAGAGGGACCTCATTAAAGGGCACATTGTAATTCAGCGGGTAGGGTCTGTGGTTCTGTGTGTCTAAGGAGTTTGCCGCCAGTGCCAATGCTGCTAGTCTACATGCTACGGTGGAATCTAGGGCTTGTCTGGCTTCTTTTGGTCACTGCAGACTGTGTACGACTTCTGAGTTAGTAGTACGCAAACTTGACAAATACATAAAAATGACTGGTTCTCCAAATTCATACATATTGAAGAACACTGAGTTCAAATTGTCTAATAAGGGAATTAAATTACAATAAGACTACTATACATCCTTCTGTCTCATTGCGTTATGGTTGCATTGATTAACCCTGAAGTGACAGAAAAAAGTGCTCATTTAACACTTACCTCTCTTTTTATGAAGGGGGGCATTTGAGACAGGGTTTCTCTGTGTAGCTTTGGAGACTTTCTTGGAACTCTCTCTGTGGACCAGGCTGTCCTCGAACTTACAGAGATCTGTCTGCCTCTGCCTCCCGAGTCCTGGGATTAAAGGTTTGTGCCATCACTGCGTGGTTTAACTCATTTTTATATATGTGAAAGGCAGCTTTTGCTACCTCTCCCTCTGCATCCCATCAAAACTGTTCATCATCCACACTCTTTGAGAATGCGTGCCCGGTTAGTGTATAAAATCCTTCCCACTTCACTTCCTTCTGTTTTTCTTCAGGACATGCATGTCATTAGCACAGATGAGAACCAAGTGTTTGCAGCCGTCCAGGAATGGAACCAGAATGACACGTACAACCTCTACATCTCAGACACCCGTGGTGTCTACTTCACCCTGGCCTTGGAGAATGTCCAGAGTAGCAGAGGACCTGAGGGCAATGTCATGATTGACCTCTATGAGGTATGTCACCAAGTATATGTGGTTCTGGAGGACAGCAGCACCCAGACAAACAGGTGAAATATGGGTCACCTGATCATGCTAACGCTGGCCCTTGGACAGTGTCACTCCACCTGAAAGAAGGAAAGACTTACAGAAATTTCTTCTTGTTTAACTTGCAATGCATAGAATTTTTCAATTTTGTTTTAATCAATCCCACTTGGCAAGAGCAGCTCCAGAGAAATTAGAAATTGTCTGGGCTAGAAATCATACAATAAAAGGCTTGCATATGTTGATCTACATCACACCATTTCTTAGAAAACAGATTGAATGTTTTTGCACCTCTTCCTCCCAAGGCCCAGGGACCATCACTGAAGAGAGTGGAGGAAGATTATAAATTCCAGATGCAGTGGATGATTATAGGCAGTATTTTCTGGACATGATGTACACAGGTGTACACAGTGGTTGTTGACTGCATGCATAAGACCTGCCCAGTATCAATCCAGAGAAAATCTTAGCATGGGAAGTCCAGCCAGCCCTTGTAGAGGAGCTCCTAAAAACTGATGGCTGCAGGAGGAATAAGGAGAGTTAGTCTTCTTCTGGGCTGAATTGTCTTTAATGGCACAATGGATATAAAACAGGTTACTCTTTGGGGATGAATTGCATCTTTTGGTCAGTGTGGATGTATGATGATGGTTTCTGAATGAGTTAGAATGGGTTATTTAATGACATATTCAGGGTTAGAAAAGTGCTGTGGGACAACGGTTTTACCCTGTAAAGATTTGTTTCTTGTACTTGTTTAATAAAATGTTGATTGGCCAGTAGCCAGGCAGGAAGTATAGGCGAGGCAATGAGAACAGAAAGAGAACAGGAGAATGTTGAGAAGAGAGTCAGTCTGCAGTTGTCATCCAGACACAGAAGAAGCAAGACGTGACTGCCTCGCCAAAAAAGGTACCAAGCCACATGGCTAACACAGACAAGTATTATAGGCTAATAATATAAGTTTTAAGAGTTAATAAGAAGCCTGAGCTCATAGGCCAACTGGTTTATGATTAATGTAGACCTCTGTGTCTTTATTTGGGACTAAATGGCTATGAGACCTGGCAGGACAGAAACCTCAGTCAACAGAGAAATGTAGTAACAGGCCTATACTCTGTCTGGAAAAAAGTCAGAAATGGCGTCAAACCCATGCAGCTGTAAAGACACTGTCATTTTGTTAAGATCAAGGAGTCACAAGAAGCATCTGTGTTACGTCCAGTGAAGGAAACCAACTTCACTTAAGAAACTCAAGCCCAAATGTACATCCTTTTAATGTGTTCTATTTCCTCTTTTCTTTAGAGGTGTAAAACAACCTTTCCATAGTAGCTCAATCTCTTTTGTATGCAGAAAACCAGGCCCATATACTGATATGCCCGGTAAAATGAAAAATAAGATGAAGTGCATGCTAAATTATGAATTTGACAGACTGGTATATGATATACTTAGTGAATATATACTTAAGAAAAATGTACTGCAGATCTTTTCATCTTTGTGTAAGCTTTTATCCCACTTTTCATCTCATGTTTCAGCTAGATATAGTGTCTAATCTCTCAAGCTCCAATTGAATATTTATTCTGGAAAACATTTACATAGTTTAAAGATTTAGTGTCAAGAATGCTCTAGATAAAGTTTGACTTATATTATGACATTTCTAAACTCCAGGCTGACTGAGTTTGAATTCTAGTTGTACTGCTCTTCCTGTTGAAATGTCTGCTCAAGACAAGTGCATGCTTTCTGAGCCACACTTGCCTTGTTGAGAATAAACAGATGAACATACAATCCAATAGATTTCTCTGAGAATGAAGTCAATTAATCCTTATTAACTAGTATTCTAACGCCTGAAATACAATGTTTTTAACAAAATGTAGAATTATTAGTGCAATCTTGCAGTGTGCCTAGACACCACTTAGCATTCTATTCTGATTGTCTTAAAACATACCCACATTTTTAATGTCCAGCACATCCCATCACTGGGGACTTCTCCTTCTTTCCATATTACAATCAGCAGTGAAATCTGACATTCTTAACACTGGGTACTTATCTTGCCAAGAAGTAGAAACTTCAACTCTCCTTTTCTCATTTGGAAATTTCCTATGAACATTTAAACTTGAAGTTTGCTTTGTTGAAATGCCTGGCATTCCCTTGTCTTGAGCCAGCCACACATCTGTGAGGGTATAGCCCATGTAAAGTCACAGTGGCTGTGCCAGCTTAATGATCCAGTTTCCTGAGCCTAGTTCCATGCTTTGACTCAGTCCAGCCTTAACACATGGGCAAGTGCTTAGTCTTACTGCAACTTGATATGCAGTTTTGCTGATACTCAAGGGAGACCAGCCCTTTCCTAAACAGAAATGGAGAGGGAGTGAATTGTGGGGGTGGGAATAGAGGGGGTGGTGAGAGAGAGTGAGCGGAGCAGGGGAAGAGAAACAGACTGGGATGTGTAATATGTAAATTAATTTAAAAATTTAAAAGATGAAAGAAGGGAAAGAGTAGATAAAAATACATAACAAACAAAAACCTGAAGAATGTATACCCACTATTCCAGGAAAGTCAGCAGAGTCACCCCAGAGGGTCCCTCAGGATATTTTTATCCATATTTGACCAGATAAGTAAGTTAATGGTAAATTCTAGTAAGATGTTAATATCAGTCATGTTTTGATTTATACGAATCAGTAAACATCTCTGGAACACTAAAAGCAAACAAAACATACTTTCAGTTTTTTTTTCCTCCTTCCTGACTACATCTTTCCCTTTCAATTCAGATGGGTTCTTTTCAATTCAATTCAAAAATGGATTCTCTAGATTAATTTTATATTCTGTAGGAAATGAAGACCATGTTCAAATATTGATCCTTTGATGGAGAAACAGGTGAATAAACTGGGCAGGGATGACTTTGCAATGAACCATTTGCAACCATTTTTTTTAACAAAGGCCTATATGAATTTAAATACTGTATCGGATATGGGATGGGAGGAAGCAGCAGTAGCACGACTGCATGACACAACAAGCATTCCTTGTTAATCCCGCATTTGCTCTTCATGTCTCTTGCTGTTGACTATGTGCAGGGAAACTGCTGGCTCTTATTAGCATCACTCTGAGCAGTGGTGTGACTGCATTATGTAAAGGTGTTCTGCATCCTGGGGCAGGGAGAGCAGTGTCTTTGTTTTATTAGCTTGACAGTTCAGAGCAACTTGAATTGAAATTGATGTGAGCACAACAGCGGTGGCATATCTGCTGATTACCTAGATAGAAAGAATATTGGCAGACACAAGGCCTGGCACAAATGTTCCTTTAAATCTGATTGTTCTGGCTAGCAGGAAGATGAAATTCATCCAGCGCGAATTTCCCCGTAGAATTGCAGTGAATGATGAGCGCATAGAGATAAGTGAGAAGCAAGAGAATCCGTAAATGAATTAATAAGTAGCAGAGATGAACATCATATGAGGTGGGCATGACAGAGATAGGACCCATGGAGTGTGTGTCTGCTCACAGCGAGGTGATGGAGAATGCCATTTCTTTATGTGCCTCTGAATACCAGTTACCTGCCATTCCTGCACGCGTGTGCTCGCGAAGCCGTTGAGGAAATGCAAACTGTAGAGTGTATAGGTAGGACTGTGTCGTACTTTTGTCTCAAGTATGTACCCACATGGGGAACTTTGTGAAAACAACAGAAACCTCACTTCCTACTAAATGCAACCATTTACTTCACACACATTGTCCCCTGGGTACAAACTCTGTGCTTTCAATTCTATAACTATGTATATATGTGTAATGAGATATGACAGTGATGAAACAAAATATTAGAGACAGGGTACTCTGGTTTAGTTAATGAAATACCAGAATTTTCTCAGAGTGTGAGTTATCTGTTTGACATGCTCTATAGTCAAGGAAGTGAAGAAATGTGAGCCAGGACTTTTGGTTATGGGCCAAACCTCCCAGGAATGGATTTTTAAACAAAATTTAGTGATAATAGTTAATTGGGAGTATCAGCATGTACAAAACAATGTATAAATAACTTCTCGCAATTCTTTCGTTTGACCCATAAATTAACATTTGGATGACTGCAGTCGCTTCCTCCTTGCTAGGTAAATAGAGGAGAGAGTGCATAGGCACTTTCACAAGGTTAAAGAGCAAACTTAGGGCTCAAATCGAAGGGTATATGGATGTTCAACTACGGTGTACCATGTCTCTCCTGAAAGATCAGAGTCCTTTTGTTTGATTGTGGATGTTCAATAGTCTAATGACTGAAGGATAAGTAAAGACTGGAGAAATAGTCTCTGTCTTCCCAGATATGGAAAAAAAAAACAGACAGGAAGAAGAAAGCAATGAGGAAAACAGTCCTTCGCTTTAGGCCTGTGTCCAGACTTTCAGAACTAAGTCCAAAGTTACATAGAAATCTAGACAATATTTGCATATACTTGCCAACTTTGTCTTGTAGAAGGAAGTATCTATGTATGGAAATTATGAAAGCAAATATTCTAAAATTCCATTATTCTCAGAGAACATGAATGCATCAGTGACCATGTGGGTTGAGTAACAGAAGAGAACATGTTTCGTTGTAACCAGTGCAGAAGAGATGTAATGGATGTGTCTGAGAACTGTGATTTTTTTAGTATATTTGTGTGTGGGTGATGAAAGGGAGTTGAACAGCTTTGGACAATGCCACCCCTCCTTTGGGAAGGGAAAATTAATTAATGATGATAAAGAGCACTTTGGCTTAATGAAAAATGATGGCTCCGGGCAGCTGAGTGCTATAGGTTGTAGTTGGGCATGAGGCTACTTGGCTGATAAGTCCCGAATGCACAAACTGTGAGGCATGCCATGCACTGTTAAAGATGTGCAGCAGGCAGGCTGTGTCTTCTGCACATGATATGCAGCTCTTCTTTAAAAGAGAAAACCCAACCATGATGATGGTGATGATGTACCATGATTTCTTAAGAAAAAGTGCCTCTTAAAAGCCAAGGTCAGACACAGAGGATACAAACCCTGTCCAAGCCAAGTCAGAGTTTTTGCAGGCTACAGCCTTTCTATGAAAGTACTAATTGATCAGTTATTAGAAGACGAAATACTTTTTTTTTGTACTTTGATTATAGTGGCGCATCTAACTCCTTCAGAACACTCATCTTTTCTGCCTGGGGGATTGTATTTAGAAGATGAAAACAGCCCACCCTCAAACACAAAGGAAAAATGACCATGAAAGTGGTCTCTTTCTTGTCACAGTTCTTTCATCCACATTCTTGAAATTTGATGCTTAAGTTTTGCATTTTAAATCTGAGAAAGTAGGTATCATGGTTTGCCCATCAGCATCAGAGGAAGACAGAGGAAGAAATAAGCAAAACACTCCAGCAAAAGAAGCCTCCCAATTTGAGCTCCACTTGGAACATGTGGAGAATTGGCAGAGGAGAGAATTTGCGAGACAATAAACATGAAAAGGAAGGTGTCTGATACCCTTCCTTTAAATCATCAAAGAACTGCCCAACACCTAGCATATTTTACATCTCAAAGACCGTTTCATAGATGAAGGGATGGGTGCTTAAAATATTCCGGTTATTAGAACTTCAGTGGTTAAAGGAAAGAAACACATGTTCAGGAATTTACTGAGTGACTACAGAGTAAAGGCATCAAAGAATGATTACTGGCAAGTCCTATAAATATGATGTGCCTGTGGGATATTTCTCTCACAATACTGTAGAATGGCAGAAAAAGTTGTGTGAACAAGACAACCAGAGGACTAAATATATGGGCTCTGGAGCTGGACAGACTGATGGACTGTCCATGCCTGTGACTGAATGGCATTGGGCAGGTGATTTGCCACATGTGAGCATTTATTTATTCACCCCAAAGTGATTACAATTTTTAATTTACAGAATACATGAAGTTGGTTCATGTGTATAGGTTTGTGAAGCCTGGCTTTTCATGATGTCTCAATTTGTTTAAGTAAATTAATTGTCATAGTTTTGGTTTGATTTGATTTTTTGAAGACATGATCAGAGTATGTAGACATGGTATTTACTCACTGCATGGCAGTCCTTCTTCCTTAGCCTTCCAGAGTTATTGTGTCACCTAGTAGAGAACTCTTATGACCTATCTCGATAAAACAAAACCAGGGTTCCTTATACAAAGTGACTGTGCCATTAATAATTTTAAGGATGTTTTAGTGAATGAACATCAGTTTATATTGTCCTTAAAGATCACGATGGTAGATGATGTCACTTTAACTTCAAACAAAAGTTTTAAAGGCTACTAGAAAAATTTTGGGGCAGGTTATTACCTCTTATATGAGTCCATGGTGTTGAAACCAAAATAGGGCACATAGAAGAACATAGAAGTGCTATGAGGAAGGATGAAGACATTCTGACTTCTGGAAGAGGTGTATTGAGCTGGGTCTGAGGGACAAACCGGGAGAAACACATTAGTAGATTGTCTGTGAGATTCCAGCATGTACAGAGAACACGATAAAGAAAAGAATACAATACATTGAATACAATAAGTATGCTGATCAGCTTGGGGTTTGAGCTATAGCACTTCATATTTAAAGCCTAATCAAAATGATATTTTGGCTTCAGATGTTAAATGGCAACAAATAATTTTAAATTACTTTTGGGACTTATGGAATCAAATTTCTCCCTATGAAAAATGAGGAGAGAAAAGTTACTTCCAGCACAGGCAACATTCTTAGAGATTATTATGCTGAATTCAGTAGGCATGAAATTTAACAGGTCTTTTTCCAAAAGAAGATGCATTCCCAGTATCAGGATATAACAAAGAATATTTACTGGTAATTCTTTGTCTGTGTGAAGCTGCAACTTCCATTGGATATTCTTCTCTGTGTCTCCTGCCATCCCTCCACTCCACTCCATCCTAAGTGTGCATGTAGTATGAACACAGAGCATCCAATAGCATTCAACACATCCCCACACACACTCAAATAAATGCACACACATGGGCACCCACATGATTCTATACTTTATGCACTAACTCTGTCCCCTTGATAAGAATTGGTGGATAGTCCAAGTAAGATATGATGAAATCTTACTTAAAGACTGTTGGAATAAGGAGCTTCATTCAAAGGATTTCAGTGAGAAACAGAAAAATGCATTCATCAAGCTCACCGTGAGCAGTAAAAGACACAGTTGAGCATCTTTGCAGGTCAAGCTAAAGAAGCAAAACAATTAAAAAGAAAAAAGCAATTCAAACAAATAAAGTGCCTTGTTTACAAGAGAAAAAAACCAACTCTCTCCAGCTTTTACCCCTCTTGACACAAATTCCCTCTTTGCCAAGTTTTTATTCCTCAGGATAAACCTGAAGGCCACACTTTCAAAGATGAATAACACAGACTAGCTCTCTGCCCAAGTGACATTTGATAATGCCAAGCAGTTGGGGGCCAGTAAAGTCACCACGTCTACAAATCAAATGAACCAGCTCCTAAACACATAGCCTCCTGCTCTGTGACTCTTGTCAAAGAAGGAAAGAGGGCAGAGGAAGAAGCAGAGAATGAAATGATTGAAATAGGTAACATTTTTCAAATTCCTTTTGCACTTATTTTTTTTTTTAACCCTATAGAGGACTGGATGACTACGTTTCTCACTTCTGGCTAGATACTGGTTGAGAAGGAAGACCAGCAGGACTTTGTGAAAATTCTGATTTATACAATTTAATTCTTAAAGAA
Source organism: Dicrostonyx torquatus (assembly GCA_028555095.1). Lineage (NCBI taxonomy): Eukaryota > Metazoa > Chordata > Mammalia > Rodentia > Cricetidae > Dicrostonyx > Dicrostonyx torquatus. Next base: position 6,527,059 of record JAQHUG010000013.1, on the reverse strand, counting down.
CTGGCCATGTGGTCTTATTTAAGTACATAATAGCCTCTTGAACATATGCAACACTAACATGGGGTTTCCTGGGAAGCAGCCTGTATGGAGCTGTTGTAGTGAATAACTAAATATAATTGGTAATTAACAAGTCCTTGGGAAGGAGAGTGCTCCTGGAGTTTATGCCTTCCACATTCAGTGAGAATTAACAATTTACCAGAAATTGTCTTTGCTGTTGATTGCTTAAAATGTGGCTTGTTTTCTCAAGTAGTTCACAGTATTCCTCTCAACAACTCATTTACTGCATTTATTTTTAAACAATCTTCTTCCAAAAGAGTACAGATTTGGCCTGTCTCTAAATGATCCGAGATGCTAAATCCACAGGTACAGACTAATGAGATCTGCCTGTGTCAAAAACAAAATCGAGACGTGTGTCTAGTGTGGGTTGAGACCCAGACTTTAGAACTGACAAACTCTGAGCTATCTGCTGAAACAAGTTTGGAAGTCAAATAGAATATGAAACTCCAGTCTGTGATCGAAAACAATTAACATTTGTCAACACGTCAGTTTCATTGTGCAGAGACTTGGGCTGAAAGCTATTACACAGGTTTTTAGCAACCCTTGGAAGGCAAGGGAATGAGCACAGTGCTCTGTATTTACAAGGACAGGCAAAACTACAACTTTCGTATATTTCTTCTGCTTAAAATTAATCATATCACAATAAAAAGCTAAGCTAAATTGCTTCAAAATTCGATTTAATTAGTTTTTTTATTTCCCATGTGTGTTGCAGCTAGCTCCAAATGTAATCTAAGTCTCCATTTTCTCATCCTGATTATTGACTACTCTACCCTGGTAATGATGGGCATCGGATGAGTAAAAATGCATATACATGGGATGGATCGTTCAACATGTTTTGTACCTTTCCCTCACTGATCTCCAGTTTCCCTGGGTTGTAATCATTTCTCAGGGACTAACATATGCTTAATAAAACTCTAAAATTCCCGAAAAAAACAATTGACAAGTGATGATGTTTGATTGCACAATGTTGGTAGCTTGTTAATTCTTAGCCTTAGAATGCAGAATGAGTAAGCGTTTCCATAGTTAATTGTTAGCAGCATTTAGCATCAGAGCAACCATGTGGGTGCCAGGAACAAAAGCAGTGTCCTCTAGAGGAGAAACTGGTAATCTTAATTGCTGAGCCATTTCTCCTGCTCTGATGCCAACTGATTTGTTATGTACAGAAACATCATGAGGCTGAAGGAATGGTTATTTAATAACAAAACAGTTACTTTTTAGAATTTATTGTCTCTAATGCTCAGTATACTTGGTGAATTAACAGGGAGAACTCTTACGTCAAAAAAGAAATAATAATAACTATATGAGTCTTTCATCAAGTGATGGTGGCACATACCTTTAATTCCAGCACTAAGGAGGCAAAGGCAGGTGGATCTCTGTGAGTTCAAGGCCAACCTGGTCTACAAAGAGAATTCCAGGAAAGACAGGACTGTTACACAGAGAAACCTTGTCTCAGGAAAACAAAAAACAAGCAAAAAGAGTCTTTCAACTGACCTCTTTTAATTGTTTGGGATTGAAAATACCTTAGTAATTTAGACAGCCATTATAACCATGCACTCTGAAACTACAGTGTTCTGGGCTACAGTCTCAGGTCTGCCATTTGCTCTGTGTCATTAACAGTGTGGCCTGGAAGGTACCTGAGATATCTTTCACATGTGAGGTAGAATCAGCAATTATTTCCCAAAGTATTGT